>ML677340.1:17915520-18056993 GCA_007922305.1 Dermatemys mawii
GAGACGAGACCAGGGAGACAGGAAAGGGAAGAGTGTGGGGCTCTAGATCCCTGTAGGTCAGGAGGCTAGCAGTCCCCCTGAGCACTGGTCTGTAGATACCTGTATATATCTGTAAATAGTAGGTGGTGGGGACAGACACAAGCAATAAAGGACACGGGTGCTGCACTAGAAGTGTCTCCAGGAGTTTTTTTGTAGAGGACCGGCAAGGGTCCGGTTACACCCTCCTTAAAGATGGATGAGTGAAAAGAGCCATATGAGAACGAAGCCTGAAGTGTGAACTTGGCACTGACTATGCAAAGGCTAGAAAATATATTGTAGGGAGCAATCTTGCCATAATACAAGTTTAGATGGATTTAAATAAAACAAGGGGTTTTAATCTCTAATCACAAACATTTATTTTAAGAATGACAGAATTATTCTGTAGAGCATCATTTATTGAATCATTTTTGCGGCACATGAACACGAGTTCATGCTTGGTAAATTAGAATTTGCTTACCAGGATTGCAGTCTGTTAAGAGAGAACAAATAGAGAGCAAAACCTTTGAAATAGTCAAAGCAGGGCTCCAGTTGTCTTTCAGAATATCCAGACAGATGACTCCCTGACTGTTGATGTTGCAGTGATAGATTCTGGTACGGAACGTAACCTAAAGTTACAGACAAAAACCATTAAATGCTATCTATGAGTACCCTGCCTTTTCGGTAGCAGAAGTTTTGAAGGATGCATTGTGAATGGAGCAGGACTTCTGCAGAGACCTTTCTCGTTCACTGCATATTTTGTAAAATGCACTTACTAAAAAAATGCACATTTTGCTTCATTCATTGTAACTCTCATGAGCCTTGGCCTCATTCACTGCACATCTGGTAGGTAAATCACTTTTTAACAGACTCTTTGGCATGCACACAGAGTCATACATAGTACTATAAATGCAGCGCGTATTCAGTATAAATATTATATTGTGTTTGAGTAACAGTTTGATCCTGAGCAAGACTATATTATAATTATTGCAAAACATATGAACAAATGGACAGGTTTTGGCTTGCATGTGGAATCTTAGATTTATCTTTTCCTTATTTTTCAGTACCTAACTGTGAAACCTTAGTATGCATTTAAATATTGCTTTTTAGGGAATGTATTGCTATTGTCATCGTCAAAGCATTTTACATACTAAATCCTCATCACATCCCCATTAGGCAGGAATTACTATTCTTATAAAACATTTCTATTGCAGTAAATACCATCATCCTTCTGTTTTAATTGATTTCAGATTAATATTCATATACTATGAAAATGGCTTCTGTGCATAAACGAGTGAGAAATATTTCAGGCCATTAGTTGCAGAGAAGACACAGTTTATGGCAGAGATGAGTAAAACATCCATTTTCATTTTACTGTACTTTGGGAGACGAATCTGAATGTTTGATGAAACTTACCCAACTCACATAATGGTATAATCTTGATGTGGAATTAGAAATATTCTGCAAAAACTCTTCTTCATTCCATGAAAACAAACTTACGTCAAAGAACATTATGGTTTGTGTTTTGTACTTTTTGAGAAGTCTGAGAATGCATTATTCTTTATGTTGTTGTGCCCCAAGGAACCAAAATCAATCAATCAATAAATAAAATTAAATAAAAAGACACTTCAATGTGCAGTGGCAGTCAAAAAGGCAGATCTAATTAGTTTCAATTACACTGATATTTCTATAATAATGTATACTATCATTCTTAGCCAACTGGAAGGTACAATGTTACATTTTATGCTGAATTTATTCAATTCTAATGTCCTTTCTTTTTGTTGCTGATAGCTTCTCTTTACACATAAGTTTCATAGCAATCTTTTATTGGAATTAGTTTTTCACCTGTTACTCCTGACCAACTACTTTAGAATGATCACTCAATTCACCACTAGGAAAGTTGGGAAAAACCAGTATGGATTGTGAAGCAGACATATTTCTTGAAATTGTTTGCCAAGATTTTCAAAGGTAGTTTTGAGGCATCTTTTAGGACATCTTAAAGGGGCCTGATTTTCAGAAAGTGCTGAGCACTCTTCTGAAAATAAAGGCCTTTCTCCAAAAATTACTAGTCCTTTAAAAAAAAAAATCATGGTCATATAAATAAAAACTTTACCCTTACCTTTGGTGGCTTGAATGGATAATCGGATGAAAATGTGATATCCAGGAAAAACACACCTCCTTCATATACAGAACCTGGAGGTCCAAGAATAGTTGATCTCCATTCATAAATGTTATCTCCTTTAGGGCCAGCACTATTTAAAAAGAGAGAAAGAATCAACTGTACCTTTGTGAATAACATCTGTAGTGATTACCTTTTTACCAGTTATTATGTTTTATACTAGTCGTTTATATGACTTCAGCAGCTGCCAAGCTTCTCATTGACTTCAGTGGGGGATTATTGCTTAAAAGTAGGCATTGTACGTAGGTACCTAGCTGAATCAGGACCTTAGTGCTTTTGAATGTTCTGGCAATGGACTGGATTAACCATTCCACGTTCTGGCAATGCAGTGGATTCTTTGGACTATCACTGTATTAAGCACAGTTCCCATCTTTGTGTTCTGGAGTATTTAGCTGCAGTAAGCTTCTGTGTACTATCCTTCCAGTTACACAGGACAGACATATAAGAAAGAAATTATACCTCACACCCACTCCACCAGCTCTGGGGCACTAGAAAAAAAAATGATCACCATTTATATTAAGGGCACATTTATAAATAGTTTTTTATAAAAGGTTAATACAATTAATAGAGGTTTTGATAAGTGGTTAACTCATTTAGAGATTGCTGGGCTACAACAGGTGAATAGATTGTAACCATGGCTTATAGCCATATATAAACACTGTCTGTCGATGTGCTTATACCCAACTGTAACATATACTACTCCAGTCTGTAATATCTATTAAGCATTTATAAAATTAAGTACTTTTATAATTAAAGTGGGATTAACAAGTGTAGTAGTTTTGAGCTGTTATATGTTTACAGTCACTTGTTTAGGATAATATAAAGTAAAATTTTGTACTCCCTACACTGGAAAGTTTAAGGTTCTCTTGTGGGGGGAAAAATAAGGTATTTAATTTATTGTAACACAGAACCTCCAAATTAATAGGAACCCCCATAATTACATATTTGTGTTCCTATATGCTGTATATTTATAAAATGGTAATATTACAGACATTTTCCCCAGGAAGGAAAGAACACGTTATACAATTTTTTTAGCAATTGAATTGATGTCAATATTACAAAACTGTTTATGAAATAATGAGCTAACACTTTCCCAACTGATGGGATGCTAGAATTAATGCTATAAAAATATTAATGTCTGTGTACATCCCTTCTCCAATATCCAAAACAAAACTCTCTCTCCATAAAGCAGGCCTCTACAAAAACATAATTGAAAGCAACGTTTTGATTTTACATTTGCAGATTTCTCTCTTGACAAGATCAGTGCTGATGGCTGTGCAGAGTAACGTAGCTTGAGAAAGTGGCAATACGAGCACTTGTATCTTACTATAAACCCCTTTCTTTCCTGCTTTAATACTCAGAAGAGGAACTTTTTCATCATCATCATCATTATGCATCCACCTATCTTATGTCAAAAAGATGGAACGTTTTTTAGCCTTAAGATGACATTCAAGAGACAGCCAAATGCAGATTTTAATTATGAATTCTCTTCCAGTTATAATTCATAGCTTTTTCCTGTTTGTTAATCAGCGACTGTTTTATGTAGCAAGTAATTAGTCTGTCTGAGGCCTTTTCTTTGTATGGCAAAAATAATCAGGAATTCTAGCTAGCATTTTAAAAATAATCTCTGGCAGTACTGTAGTTACCACAAATAAAAGTAGACAGCTTCCAGGTTATAATTATCTTAACTTAGTTGAAAAGAAATACTGTGTATAAAATTTGGACCTGTAAACCCTGATCCATCTCCTTTTGATTTGTATTCCATGTACAAAGGAGTTAACAAAAACTGCAGATCAATTCTAGAAGAAAGAGTGAAAACTGTGTAGGAGGATGCCAGGCAATAGTTCTTAATGTTGCAATAAATTATTTGTACCTCACATCGCTACTGTAAATTATTCCATTCATTCTTTCTAAAAAGCAATTAGCGTAAGAGCTAAAAATACTGCAGCAAAAATGATAATATTTAAAACCCACATAGGCCACTGAAAAGTTTTAATTAATTCTGGATATTCATCAGACTTATCGCTAATTAATATGCTGGGAAACTAAATTTCTTTGAAGCGATTCAATTTCAGCATTAGTTGTCCTAATGGTTATTTTATAGTTTAATGCAGAGGTCAGTGTTCTTGCCTCATGCATCAGCTACGTTTCTTTCAAACAATTCTAATGGCTGGATGGCATTCAATCAGATTAATGAAATAGCTGAATTACAGCAGTGACATATTTCAGCCAAATGAATCAGTCACAATTAAGTACTGTTATGGCATCTAATTTTGAGCCAAACTATCTGGTAATCACTCACCATCTCAGAACAAGGCACCTATCAGTTAATAGTCCAGCAACTAAAGTGCAATATCTCTCCATTTATTATTTAGTGTTATCTTCTATGCTACTATTAGTCCTATGTAAACAAATAAGGTTATATGTGGGGAGGAGAATGCTATTTTGAAGGTTAGAATATTCCACCTTTATAAGAGGGGAAGAAAATGCCCTACTGGTACATTATCAACATCCCTCTCACAGCTGAGAAAACATTGCCACAACTCCAGAAATAAGAAAATACTGTAACAGTAAATACACTCAAAGGAGAAAATTGTTACATTAAGGTTGGTCATTGTATTACTTTTAACTGAGGTTTGGAACCTTTGTTACAACAGTTGGAACAGTGCCCCATGCTCCAATGGTGTGAGATACTTTAGCTTCACTAATAACTAAAAACTCCAGCAACTGGGGCACCGATAATGTGGAGACCACACTAAAGAGTGGAATGCACTGCTAAGACAACACACCACGCTATTTCCAATCAGTTTTTTTCTACAGCGCATTCAAGCACTAAATACAGAACAGCCGCTGGCTAAATGTACCAAGTTACATTTTATTCTTTTCTGTCGAACAAAGCAACACTCACTCCCTCACCACATGCTGGTGTAGTATGACTGACACAAGAATCAGCAAATCAGAGAGAGAGGAACTACTCACAACAGGCTCAGAGTACCAAGAATCCAGTGATTAGGGAGACCTCTGTGGAGAGCTCTCGAACCCAAAGGCCTAATTCAGCAAAGTGTTTTATTATGTGTCTACAGGACATGAAAAAATGCTAGTAGGCCAGCGGAAAACTGGGAGTGGTGGAGATTTGCTCTGGCACACATATACATCTAAGTATTCTGGCAATGTAGCACATCTGTGCAGTTAATTGCTACTGTCTTGCTGTCCTACTGCATTAGTTGCCGGCACATCCAAAATTCAGTTAACACCCTTTAATAATGCAGTGTGAACAGGAGCAATATTTTGGTGGTTCTCTTTGTTTCTTTTTGCAAATAGGCTAAAAAAATCAAAGTAACAAAGCATTTTTTTCAAAGTGACAAGAAATCTATGCTTTAAAATTACAGAAAATGTTACTTAAGAGGTTAAAAAAATTGAATAGTGTAATTAGAGATTTATTGCTAAAATAACATTAACCAAAGAACAGCTGCTCCTTAAATACGTGCTGCTTCACTGATGAAAAGGACTGTGACACAGGGTAGAAGCTGGAAGGTGTAATTCCTAGTATGGACATATTCACAGACATATGCTAGCTCAAGCTTCCTAAGTGCAGGTCTACACTACTGCTTAATTTGATCTAACTTGCACTGTGCCGAAGTGGCACTGTAGTGTAGACTTGCCAGGGTACAATCTTGCCTGACCTTAAGGTACAAATAACGGGTGACCAGCCTGAACCACCATGACCACTCTGCTATTTTAAGGGGCTATCATGGGCATGTTTACCTGTGCTGGGAATTAAACCTCCCTGTAGACATAACCCAAGACAGGACAAGGGACATTTTATATATATATATATATATATATATATAATCTTATCTGAATGACAGTATATCTGATATATATATATAATCTTATCTGAATGACAAGCTGAAGCAATATATGTAACAGAAGCTCAAGACGAGTACACATGGCAATCAGGGTACTGTGTAATTCTATGACTGTAACCGTTGCTTTCCCATGCTCCTTTCCCTGGCCATCCTTTTCTTCCGGGGCACCTAAAATTAGGCCTTGTCTGTTCTAGTCTTTTCTCCCTAAAACTTCCTGCCATTGCTAAAACCAGTGCAGGTCCAGTGTAGAAAAAGTGTTAGTAGTTTATTCCCAGGTCTTCTACATCTGCTCTGGATGAGCTAAATGATGAACAAAACTTCAGGAACCTAGAGACCTATCTACACCTCCACTTCCATCAGTGTTAAGCTCATGAATTTGCCACATTGGTTGCAAAGGTGGAAAACTGTGGGAGAAAAATGTTAGATACATCACTTGGCCCTGATCCTGCAATGAACTTTGGGTGGGTGCACAGAGATCAGGATTTTAGTGCTCAGTCTTGCACAACGGAAGCACTAAATGGAAGCAGGAGCAGGCTATTACCTTGTAAGTTCTTTGGGACAAGGATCTGGTCTCTTTATATGATTCTGTAAAGTGCCTAGGATACTCTGGGGCAATTTGAAAATAAACACACAAAAAATTTCTAGTATGAATTTGGTCTGATTTGTAGCACTACAAGACCAGTGAAACAAAAGCATCTCTCATCAGAATGCACCTGTCCTTATAAAGTGTGAGAGTTTGTACAAACACTTGTCCAGAAGGTGGATTGATCCGGAGATTTCAACAGGAGCTTCCCATGATTGTACCGGTTTTGGACAAAAAACTGAAACCAACAAGACTTGTAATTTTTTGCACTCTTTTTAAGACTTCCAGCACAAAAGACAGAATCCTAGGGAGCTTTCTGCCATCGAAGGCCCAATGTATTTAGCCAAAGATTGGCCAAGGATTGTTCATCAATACTGTGGTGCGCTTTGTTCTGTAGGAACTTTAAGTGGCATATTTTTACAGATACCACCTTTCTGTCCTGGCTAGTCAAGAGAATGACGTATATTTTTTCATGAAATACAGTTTGTATGTACTGGTCTTTTATTAATTTGGTGCAAGAGCAGTTGGTCAAATTTGCCAGTCTATTATGCACATCTGTGCAAATCAGAGAAAATTACTTTTATTCATATACTTTTTATTAAATGTTAAAATTACAACATGAATATTCTAATGTGCTCCAGTCTTCCTCTCTAGCTTTTATTACCCCTCTGAGCCTAATAATCAGGATTCCTTGTTACAGTTTACTAAATGCCCTCAAATCGCCCACCTGGAGTCAGTGGCGGGAGCCTTGCCTAGGACAATAATTTCTAACTTAACTGGTGCAAGGGACAGTACAATACCATATATTATTAAGTATTCTTCCACTGACAATACTACTCATCTTAAATAATTAGACCTAAAACTGAGGCACAGTTCATAATTTCATAATGGTGGGATTGGGTAAATAAAAAGGAACGGGGGAAAGTAACTTACAGCCACTTGCGCAAAGTCAACTTTCTGTTGAACTTTATTATGGGAGGTAATGGGGGGCTGCAATATGCAAAGGTAATGAAATGTAATAAAGGGAAAAAAGATTGCCTGAATACCAGTGGGATCGGTCAGACTGTGCAACAGCCTCTTAAGACAAACTCTTACAACTACAATGGACACAGGGTGACTGATGAGACCTTTCCAGTCTGTGATTGGAATTCCTTCCCAGCCTGGGCACTGAAAAGTTAAAAATATACAATAAAACAAAAGCTACTCCATAGCTCAACTATTCCTGCCAGAGTGGTGCAACAGCCGTAATGCTGATGTAAGTGGAGGCTTCTCCCAGCATATGGGAATGACTGAGAGGCATAAAGCTACCATAGCAATTCCTATGCCACTCACCTTTTCAGGCCTGACTCTTTTACACTCTCTATAAAGTGGCATGGTTGGAACAGCACTAATCTGGGGATTCCCACATGTCAGAATGGCTCCTGAGAACGCTGGATAGAGGTTAGAATGAATGTAAGGCATTCTGACTTACGGTGGGGAGGGGTTTTGTCCCCAGTCCCAAGTCAGCTTCAGGACTGAGCGGGGCAGGCATGTTGGTGAATAAAGAACAGACAAAGCACAAGTTCCTGAGGAGCACAACTCAGAAGCGGTCCAGAATCGAGGCCAGTGTTTCTAGGGGAGAACTGCAATTTAGAGTGCTCCCATCTCTCTCTTTAAGTACAAATCGCTTTAATTGGAACCATGTCAAAAGTTCAGGAGTTACAGTTCAAATGACAACCTTTTCCTAGACTTTCCTTTTAAAGCCCCATCCGTTAGGACTGACACCTGAGCTTCGTTAGGTGCATCTTGAAATGGAGCAGAGAGACACCTGGGCTCTATGCAGTCAGTCACAACAATACAGGGCAAAGCCTTCCTTCAGGGAAAATCTACCCTGAGGTAAGATTGTGCCTATGAGAAATTGCTAAATAGATTCATAGACTGTTCAACCACGATGACTCTGTCACCATGGTTAATTATAATGTATATGGCGCCGTCAGTGCTTTACAGGAAGAGGGAGATAGGTTCCCTACCTTCCTTACTCCTGCTGAAGTAGAAAGAAAAGGAACAAGAACATGTCTGGGCTGAGGCATGATCTGCAATTATATATTTAGCCTATCCACCACACACACTTGTGAAAGCCTGTATGCAAATCCTTACAACACTCAGCACACTACCAACTTGAAAAACCTTTATTTTGGGTGCAGGATACTGGCTCTCAGGCAGTCTGATCACCCGGCGTAAGTTTGTTTGTGCATGCTTGGCCTTACCCTTTAAAAAAGTATCCTTAGCAATATAACCACAGGGGGATATCTGTATCCAGGACCAGGTTCCCACCTATCACCTCCCTTCTGTTAAGGGGCCCACATGTAGCCTGCAATACACACAAAGGTAGCAACATTGGACTGCTGCTGGGCTGTGTGTTCATTTGGCAAAATCCTACTGCAGCCTCTACTGTTGGAGCTTTTAAGAAATCCCTATTAGAATATATTAAAAACCCATGAAAACACTGCCACCTCCAAGGGTATTCTGCCTATCTCTAGCTAGAGACATACTGTTCAATCACCTTAGCGAGTGAATGTGGGGAATTCACCCCCTACAGGATGCAGAAAGAGTATCTTCTCTGTCCTATAGGTGAAAGTTACCACGTTCAGATATGAAGGTGCTAAAGCAGAATCCCGCTGTGGGCAGTAGCCTGTTCTGAAAGAGGGGGGTGTAATTGTATTTGAATCCTTGATTCCAATAAGGAATGGTTTGGAAGCCACAAGAAAGGGAGGGATCTCCAGCCACTTAAGGTTTGTGTCCTGTTATGTGTGGACCTCAGCCCAGTTGCAGATTAAGAGGAGCATTATGCTACAGATCAGGAAAATGTGCTACTATCAGTCCTCTAAGGCAGTAAAAGTTGGTCACTCAAAAAGATAGGTAATTTTGGGATGTGCTGTCAGTTAGTAGCCCACTTCCAATTACATTACAGAACCTGACCTTTAGGTAGTGTAACGTAAGGATCCATCAGCCATGAGTTAAAATGCTGGCATGAATATTTTTATATGAATTGTGGATTCACTTTCATGCATATGTTTGATCTTAATATTTTGGGGGCCCTGGGATGGAGTGTATGCCTCACATGGGCCTTGTTGCAGTCCAGCTGGCAGTAAGCCAGGTGGACCCAATCAGACAAGCTGAAAATAGGGTATATTTAGGCTGTGTGGAGGGTGCTAATGAGAAGGAAGCTCACCTGTCAGGGAACAGACACATGTTATATAAAGTGGGGAGGCTAGCAATACTGTCTCAGGGAGGAAGCCTGCAGTCTTTTTCTAGAAGGTAAGTAATATAGGAACCCATGAGGAAGGGTTTAAGCTAGCAGGCTTAAGAGGGATGGGTCTAACTAACAAGACTGATGAAGGACAAGCTTAAGAAGCATGGTAGGGAATAGTCTAGGGAAGACAGCAGTAAGGTTGATGAAGTCCTAGACCTTAACTGCTCGCTGTAGGGTCCTGGATTGGAACCCGGAGTAGAAGGCATTCCTGGATTCCCTTGCTATCCAGAGTATTGCTAGGGGCAGTGAATGGGAAGAGTGCCTGAATCACTGTGGGAGTGATGTAATCAGGGCAGCTGGCATGAGGACTGCATGATGTTGCTTGTACAGACTCTGAAAGGGTCCCCTAGAATGGAGAACTAGGCTGAGTCATGAAGCAGCTGTAGTGTGATTCCATGAGTGACAGAGAGCACCAGTGGTGGAATGGACATTGATCTGGGCAGATTAATGCCAGAAGTGGGTACCACTGAGCGGTGAGTAAAGTACCTCTTTTGTGGCAACAAAGCCCTTTTTTGCAGCCTTTACATGTTCCATAAGTGATGACATTGAAATGTGTCAGAGTAAAACTTGTGAATTTCAACCCTGAGACACTTAACAGGGACTCAGCAGGAATGGAAGTGAAGTCACAGTGTGAGATGCATTCATTATTTACATTTACAGGGATTTCTACAGTAGTGTCTTATGTCCAGAGCCTGGCATGGATATAAAACTTGTATCTGTATCCAATCTGTGAATGTGGTCCATGGATATAAAGGGGATGTCCGCAGATTTGTGGGGCTCTACTTATCTCCTCCATACACAGAATGCTATATGGCTTTTATTGGCAAGGCCCTCAGATACAATTTTAACTCTACAGCAGCCTTGTTTTGAAAGACTGATCATTTTTTGCTGATATAGGACACATTTTTAAAGCAATATATACAGTAGAACAGAGTTACAAACTAACCAGTCAACCATGCACTTCATTTGGAACCAGAAATACGCAATCAGGCGGCAGCAGCAGAGGGGTGGGGGGAAAAGCAAGTACAGTACATGCTGTGTTAAACATAAACTACTTAAAAAAAAAAAAAGCAAGTTAAAAACAATTTGACAAAGTTAAGGGAACTGTTTGTGTGCTTGTTTCATTAAATTAAGATGGTTAAAAACAGCATTTCTGAGCTGCACAGTAAAGTTTCAAAGCTGTATTAAGTCAAAATTCAACTGTAAACTTCTGAAAGAACAACCATAACACTTTTGTTCAGAGTTATGAACACCTTGGGAGTGGCGGTTGTTTATAACTCTGTGGTTCTACTGTATAATGATGGATCTAACTGAAGGGCCTTTTTTGATAATGTATATTTAGAAAACTAGATCTGAAGTATTATCATCAGTTTCTGGTTTATGTTCAAAAGTTCCAGTGCACTATACTCTTTATATAGCTGTAACTGTCATTATTTTATAGCTGATATTTCAGAGGCAAATGCCTTTTGCCTAAACAAGAAAGATTGTTTACTGCTCTGAAACATCCTTAAAGGGATCATGTAATTGAAGATACATGAAGTCTAGTTTACTGCACATACCTTTGCTTCTGTCACTCCTTAAGTATATCACACCCTTAAGCCTTAAGTCTAGAAATTACTACAGGAAGAGCCTATTTCTTTGTCTTATGGATCCCCTGCTAATTCAGGCTTGATCATGAAGTAGCATAGGACTTCTTCCTGAGTATTTTAGCACTGCATACAGGAAAAACTATTGGTTTTTAGACAATGAAAAGTGCCAAACCTAAACTTTTCTTTAGTTAAAGAACACAGCATTGTAATAAACACAGCTGGGTAATTTGTTAATCATTTGATATTGCTGTCAATATGGCGCTAACAAGTAATGTATTTTGGAAGGCTCATAGTTTTTCTCTGCCAGAAGACATGAGACAAAGAGCCATTCAATTAATTTCTTGCTACTGTAGCGCTGCCTTATTTTCACATTTTCATTTGAGGTAGTTTTTAATCCCATTACTTGCTAATGTTAATTGTAAACAGGTTCAATCTTTTTTTCCAAAACAAATTGAAGAAATCCATGAAGTTAGAGTTCTTGCCATTTTTCTGTTGGGCAACAATCCTGAAAAATTTAATTGGGTACTATACAAATGCATTCTTCATTGTCACTAACAAGGGATACTAAATTCATTTTAGTATACTCTAACAACAGACTTGTAATTAAATATACTCTATTATATATTTATACTCTCTCTCTCTCTCTCTGCTCTACTCCAGGGGTCGGCAACCTTTCAGAAGTGGTTTGCCAAGTCTTCATTTATTCACTCTAATTTAAGGTTTTGCATGCCAGTAATATATTTTAATGTTTTTAGAAGGTCTCTTTCTACAAGTCTATAAAATAGAACTAAACTATAGTTGTATGTAAAGTAAATAAGGTTTTTAAATCTTTAAGAAGCTTAATTTAAAATGCAGAGTGCTCCCCCCACCCCGACTGGTGGCCAGGATCCGAGCACAGTGAGTGCCACTGAAAATCGGCTTGTGTGCCGCCTTTGGCGCACATGCCATAGGTTGCCTACCCCTGCTCTACCAAACATTATATAAACATTTATAATTCCGACAGTGCACTTATTTTTTTGAACATGACAGAAGAGAAATCCAAATAGCGGGATATGTGGTCATTAAAAGACGTACACCAAATCTGAACTTTGATGCTTTAAAAAATAACTTTAAATCAATATAAAACTCCATGAATGCTACAAGCACATGTTTATAGTAAATGGCTTAAAGAATAATCTCCCCTCAAATTTAGTTTAAAAAGTAAAGGAAAATATTTCCTGCTATTTCAAAACATTTGTGATGGTTTGGTAGCTGACTTTGCTAAAAAGACAATAAAATGCCAACTCTTGTGTCTCCTTACTATCAACACTGAACTGCTCTGAAATCTTTCTTTGTCTGAGCCTGTGAAAGCCTTACTCTCAACTCAATGGCATTTCTGCATCTGCAAGAATTTTTGAATGCAGTATTCAATCAATTCTAAAGCATGTTCTAGGCATCCATGGTCAGCACCCTATTGATCTGTGAGGAAGCTAGAAAAATGGGGGACAAATTAAGTTAGCTTGTTAGCTCTTTAGCAAAGCCATAAAGCCCACAGATCAAACAGCTTGATGGCACCCATGCCTTCCATTGTAATACACCTACCACATCTCTTCCTATTCTCACAGTAGAGTTGATACCCTGAATGACTTGCCTCTCAGAGAGGAAAAATAATGGTTAGGGAGAGGGGTGTGCACAGATCCTCTGCCAAAGAGGGAGGAGAGCACACAAAGCCCGTGGTGATGGTGGGGAGAGATTTGGGGAATATTTTATGGGGGAAGGGCAGCATCAAAAAAGTCCTGGCATGCGGAAAAAGGAGGGAATGGGGGGCACACAGAACCCCCACCATGGGGTGGGGGAGCTGCTGGTATTGGGAAGAAGGGAGGACCTTGGTATGGGAAGAGGGAGAAATGGGAACAAAAAGAACCTCTGGCAGAGGAAAGACTGGGGGGAGGCCCTGAAAAAGGAAGATGGGGATCAGAAAGCTTGTGTGGGGGGTAATGGAGGGATCCAAGGAGCCCCAGGTGTGTGCAGTAAACTCAGCTAACACACAGTAGGAAGTGTGGGCTCCCCTATTCTAGTCCAATGGGACAGTCACCTATTCTAGCAAGAAATAAAAAGAAAATGATGCTCAGGGGTGGGGAGGGGTTGTTTGTTTGTTTTTTTGTGCCACTAAAATACTGACTGCTGCAATGTAGTTGCATCAGTGGAAGCATATTTTCATATTTTTCCTTCTTCAAATATGAACCCCATTCGCCAAAAGTCCTGTAATTGACTTCATCACACAGAGAAATTTTCTCTGGTGGTTGGAGGAGATTTTTTTTTTTTTTTTTTTTTTTTACTCTCCACCCTCCACCCTGCCCCCACCATTATTTGTCATGGTAACTACATCTACCAAACGTACAGAGTTCTATACTTCCCTCGCTAAGTGTCTCAAAATCTTTAATGTATTTATCCTTAATACTCCTGGGAAGTAATGAAATATTATTTCCATTTTGCAGATGGGAAAGTGAGGCACTAGGAGACTAAATGACTTTCCCAACATCCCACAAGGCTATGGTGCAGCAAGAAACTGAACCCAAGTCTCTGAAGTCCCAAGCTAGCACTGTAGACTGAGAGAACCCTGCTGGAATCTGAATCAACAATTCAATGAAGTTCAAGTATTTCAGACACCTCTACTATGCAATGGGAAACAGCCATCTTGAACGCTTGTGTCAGGAAGCCCGTTTGGAATTGCCTACCAGAAGGTTCTATGCCATCTTCATTCTTATTTGTATTACCAGAGCTTCTAAAAATCCTAGTCATAGAACAGGCCCTTGCTGTGCTAGGCACTGTGCAAACAGAACAAAGAAGCTGCTCCTGCCCCAAAGGGCTTACAAACAAAGCAGAAGACAAAAGACAACAAATAGATCCACACAGACTATTGGAATGTGAAAAAGCTGAGACCATATTGGTCTGCTTGACAAGCAGCGTTCTCAGTATTCCTGCATCCTAACCAATTTCCGCTGGGCATCATGATATCCTTCCATCAAAAAAGAACATTCTACAGTCACTCACTCACTCACTCTCCAAGCCATTATTCCTAGAGAAATAATCCAAATTTCAAATAATAAGCATGTGATGGGTTGGACCTCTTGGGAAGCCACCTGATGTGCTGAGATCACATTTAACCTGCCTTGCTGAGCCAGGCTCTTAAAACCTCATCGAATACCCAAGCAGGCAGGGCCACACCCAGCTGTAGATTTTCAGCTGTTTTCACAGAGCAGGGACTTGCTACAGCACTGGCATGTCCCCCTTCCTTGGAGTGCAAACTCAAAGATATATTATGAAACTTGCCCCCTCCTTCAATGTGGAGAGAGGAGTGCACACTTCTTACTCGTGTAGTTAGAAATTATAGAAAGTGGGTTTAATAATAAACCAAACACACATCTTCTCAACTATAAAAGGCTTTGTATGTGGTAAAAGGGGTAACAAACAGAACAAAGATTACTAAGCAAATGAAATCAAACATGCAAACTAAGCAAGTTTCACTAATGAAATTGGTTACAAATAGTATTTCTCATCCTAGATATTGTTGCACACAGCTTGCAAAGCTTCTGGGGTTCAGAGTTCCAGTTATATTCCTTTTCAGACCAGACCCCTGTCTCAGTCTGGACTTCCCCCCTTGCCTTTCCTTTTGCAGTCTTTCTGCAAAATTAAGGATTTACATCAGGTGGGAATCCTTTGTTTCCCAAACCTGTCTCCTGCTCCCTCTTGCAGTGGAAAGTTACCAGAAGTTCCAGCTAATGATTTCGTGTCAGGTGACAAGACCACCTGACCCTGTAGTATCACAGCAGCCATAAATCAGTATGGAGCCTCCACAGGAAAGCCAAGCTTTTCACAGCTCATGGCCCATCTGGGAGGGCAATCTGCTCTGTCTGGCTTTTCCATTGTTGTACCTGAAGCATTAGCAGTGAGTGTCACCCAAAGTAACATAGTTGAAATACAGATACAGAGTCAATATCCCTAACTTCAGACACAGAAATGATACATGCATACAAACTGTCTAATCACATTCAGTAAGTCATTAAACTTTCCAATGATATCTCACATGAGCCATCTGGCATAAAATATGTCTGTTATGTCATTCATATAATACCCATATGGAATGACCCCTCACAAAGCAGTCTCACTGAAAATGTCCTCTTAATTAAAAATATAGCTTTAAACATTTAGTCCATTTACAAAGTTTGGTGTCTATAATCCATCAGTCAAGGTGGTAACATGTAGCCTGATTTTCAGGGAGACAAATCTCTGAAGTCACTAGAAGCTGTCAAAACAGGCCACTCATGCGTGTGCCTAAATGTGGAGTTAGATGCCTAGCTGCTAGACACCAACACAGAAAAATTTTAGCCTAAATATTTAATAAAATATTCTACACATTAATAATTGTAATTTAAAAGCCCCCACACATACACACCAGAATATTATAAACTTCCTTTTCCAGATAGCAATTCAAAACAACTCCGCCGACGAATGGAGTGTTTTCAACACAAGACCCACACAGCTCATTACACAATCACCGTAAGTTATAGTTTAGGTCCAAAGGCTGATTCCAGAGATAAACAATTGAAAGCTGTTACTACTGTGGAAATGTATCCTGACAAGGGAAAAAAAGTGCAATTCAGTGAACAGAATTTATTTTGGGACTTTGTGAGAAATCAAGAAAGAGACAGTCTCCATGAAGTAACTCTTATTGATATTTATCTGTATCCACCTGTAAAGGAAAAAAACCCACCCTATATTCTTGGTAGTCCTGGAAAAGGATTGTGCTATACTGCTTTTGTTGCAATGTCATGTGGATACAATTACAGTACTTCGCTCCCTAAGAACCTTTATCTACAAAGAAATGTCTCTATTTTGACCTCAAAATCAAACTGTTGGCCTAATCTAAGGGCTTGCCTACACTGTCCTGCAGTCTAGACCAGGGGTCTTCAAACTTTTTCCTCGCCAGCCCCTTCTCACTGAGGAAAAAGTCACGCAGCCCGCCGAGGATATGTCCACCGAAATGCCTCCACGGAAAGCGAAAGCTTCCGCTTTCCATGGCAGCATTTCAGCGGTACTAAAATAGTCTGCCTGGGAGTTTGGCGGTCTTCCGGGTGGGACTGGCAGCAGTGGCGCCAGGATCTTGCGCACCCCCGGAGGTGGTCTCATTTACCCCAGTTTGATGACCACTGGTCTAGACTATGGGAGTATGACTAGCAATGAGCACCAATATGCCACACTGTAACTCCCCCATGTGGACATGGTGGCCGTGAACTATAGATCAATGTAATCTTCGTCAAACAGGAATATATTAATGCAAACTAGGAACCTTTTAATTAGCACCTGAAATGTCCATGAGGGGAGTTACAGAGAAGCACACTTGCATTTAAGTTTCATTCTGTTCTTTTGAAAATTCTTCCTCGCTCCCCCAACCCATTCATTTCCACATCCAAGAATAAGCATGATAAAGTTAGTAAAACAGAATAGGGAAAATCACAATTCATTGGATAAGTTCCTAAAGGCTGTAACAATCTGACAAGTATTTCTCTGAGTAGCAACAAAAGGCTGGACTTGTCAAAAATAAAATGGTCACTCCAAACAAAGAGGACCAAATGGAATTCCAGCATTCGTTCTAAGAGCTCATTTCCCCCACCTCCACCAGCCACCTATGTCTCAGTGAAGCAGCATTAGTTCAGTCTTTACAAGGGTTAACACAGACTGGATAGAATAGCTTTTGTCAAATCATTTTCTTGGGAGAGCTCTTCCTTGTACAATAACCCTCAACAACCAATTAAAGTAGGCAATTGTGTGGGAATTCTGAAGTACAAATCGTCTACCCCTTTTGAATCTACTTAATGCTCAACAATTTGAGGTGATAAGCAAGAAGGTGTGAATTTCTTCACATGCTTGACCTTTTTCTATCTCTCCAGAAGTTTTCTGTTATAGTCCTTCTGCTTCTCCTGTTTACAAATCACATATTTTATTCCATGGCCAGATATGTTATTTAAGTCTTGCTAGTTACTGATTCAGTAATTTATCATCAACGTATACATTTTTTGAAGTAGGAACAAGTTATAGTTTTCTTGCTCCAAACCCTAATCATTGCAACCTATATTACTAATCACTCTAGAAAAACAGAATAAATACTAAATAGCATCTTGGCACTGCAGACTCCACCTGCTTTCACAGGTGAATTTACACCACCTTCACAGTTTGATCAAAGCCTGACTCAATAAGCACAGCTATCTAATTTGTTAGTGATCTATGGATGGAGGAATTGAATATCAACCTAATTTTTTGGGGATTAGGCTAGCAAGGACATGCAGTAAAAGTGTCATAGCATAGCTGTATAGCTGATTCCTACATACTACCTCCTAGAACCTGTGATGGAGTGTCCACCCTCCCCACAAGATTGGAAAGGGTTAAGATGGCCCAAGCAGGCCAATTAACTACACAGGCTGCACCTTGAGGAGCAGCCAGACAACTGGTAGCTAACTGAAAGCAGGCTCAGCTGGGCAGGAACAGGTGAGGCCTATAAAGCCAGGTAGCTGGCAACACAATGGGACTACTGCTGAGACAGGGCAGCCACTCTCTGGGAAGAGGGTTTGGGGCTGGTACATCCAGATAGAGGAGAGGAACCCGAGTAGTAGGAAGCAGTCCAGGGTAGGAGCAGTGAGGGCAGAAAGTGAAAAACCCAGAATTGCTGGGTTAGGGGTCTCTGGACAGGAACCTGGAGAAGAGGGCAGGCCCAAGTTCCCCTACCAGCCACTGAGAGCATGGCATAGAGCAATGGGGGCAGTGAACTGGATGGCTGCCTGAGTCACAGTGGGTCAAAGGATTCAGAGGACTGTACCTCGGAAGGGGGAACACTGAATGATCCAGCCAGAGGGCAAAGTCATGGATAGGACGGTGTGGTTCCTGAAGCAAGATGGGCTGCAGACCAGAGAGAGAGTTGGAATGACAGCATGCAAACCATGGAAGGAGGCATCTACCTTGAGAGCTAATCCCTAGAGCGACCAGGATGATGATGTACCAGCACAGCAGTGAGATGAAGCACCCCGGGACAGGATCACACCCACTGCAATCCCCACACTACACTATTCTTTCTTCAGCAAGAGAGCAGGATGGATCTCAGTCAGCATTGGTGGCAGATGATGGCTGCTGCAGTAACTCAAGGAGGTTGTGGTCTTCCCTCTCAGCTTCTGAATGAGCTGCCTCTGCACTTGTAGATTCTGCCATTCGGGAGAGAGAGACTCGACCAGGAAACGGGAGAGAGAACCCAGGTCTCTTACGAGTTTGTGCAGAGCATTAATCTTACAAGAAAAAAACAAATTGATTCTTAATAACCCAGCAAGTTCAAATGAGTGACTATTTTTCACCAAAAACTGAAACACACTTGAAATAAAATCTAATTACAATTAGTATTTCTGAGCTAGTTGCCAGTGGTTACCAACTAGATCCAGAGGGAAATCCAGATGACAACAGAGATATAGAAAACCGGTGTATACGACTGTAGTAAGTATCCACCTGTTTTAATCATAAAAGATTTTGTTTAGACATTTATCAGATACAGTAGCAAGTTCCTAAGTTTAAGCATAGGGAAATATGGTGTCTCTGATACCATATGGCAGTGTTTACCAGCTTTTGACTTTTTTAAAAAAAATCAGCCTCACCTTACTGAAACAGGAAGACTTTTTTGAAATAGCATGTCTGACAAAGGGTCTCTGACCACCTGTAGTACAAATTGCAATTGTTAGCAAGTATATTACCCTTATGAATACACATGGAGGTGCCAATTTAAGTTAAAGATTACAGGATGAATTTGAAAATAGAGTGTAGTTTATGTTGATAACAGCTTCTGACTTTTTTTGAGTGTTCAGATTGTTGGACTTAGGAAATTGAGCAGAGATGTACTTTAATAAGAGAAACACCCTCTGCCTTACCATGTGTGGTGAGAGCCTCAGATAGCACATACGGATGCTCTGACGCTTCCTTTGATACCTCAGCACAGTTCCTTGACTCCCAAAAGCTGCAGAGAGGGGGAATGCTTCAAAGCACCAGTCATTTTCTCTCAAGTGAATTTAATGTTTCAAGTTTGCCAGATTGACAATACTTGAAAATGCAGCCTTCTGTTTGCTCTACAGACAGGGGCAGCTTGGGCATCAGCAGTGAAGAGTCTCCTCAGCAGTGAAGAGTCTCCTCAGCAGTCAACATGCTTCAGCACTGACAATGGAGGGACCACATTTTTAAGTTCTTTAAAATAGACAAAAGGGGGAGCCCTGTATACTACACTTATTCAGCATCTAGCTGTAGGTACCAGGAGTTTTAATTAGTGTCCGTTATGGCTCTTCTGACATGGTTCTTTTGGGAAAAACAGGTCACATGATGATGACTTTTTGTCACTAGCTAACTGAACTGAAGAAGCTGTATAAGGTTGAAATAGCATATGTCTGGTTTTGACAGGTTCTTGTGCATATCCCAAAATCCAGAAGACTGATTTATGTGTAAAGTCCTGCAGAGATACACAATTTGTATCTGCATCCAATCTGCAAGCCTGGTTTGTGAATATCCGCGGACATCTGCAAATTTGCAGAGCTCTATTCATGTGACTCTGAGGGTTGACTAAGTAAAGTTTAAGCTTCCCCTAGCCACAGGACCCAATCGTTTGAAATGTTAAGCAGACACACGACTGTACACTATTATGTTCATCCAAGAAATTCACAAGACATACAACAACTTCCGTTTTAATTTGGGGCAGCACTTGGTTCCACTCAGGAGCCAGTCCCTTTCCCATAATCTTACACTAAAAACACAAGCGAACCAAAGGAAAAAAACTAACACTTAAAATAATGACACTGCCTAACAGTGTTTACCTCACAAGGGTTTTGTGAGGATAAATACATTAAGGGTTGTGAAGCACTTTGAGATCCACTGATGGAAAATGCTATGTAAGTAGGTATTAGCATCACTCAACAACTAGCAAATAGCAGTGGCAATCTGCTCCAATGGACATGTCAGGGAATAAGGAAACAGATTTTTTTTTGCTAGCTTTGCCACTGATCTATCATATGACCCTGGGCAAATCATTTCATCTCTTTCTGCCCCTGTTTCCCCTCCCTCCCTTTGCTGTCTTGTTTATTTAGAGTGGGGTGGGCAAACTTTTTGTCCTGAGGGACACATCTGGGTATGGAAATTGTATGGTGGGCCATGAATGCTCACTAAATTGGGAGTTGGGGTGTGGGAAGGGATCAGGACTCCAGCTGGGAGTGTGGGCTCTGGGGTGGGGCCACAGATGAGAGGTTTGGAGTGCAGGAAGGTGCTCCAGGCTGGGACCAAGGAGTGTGGAGGACAGGAGGGGGCTCAGGGCTGTGGCAGGGGGCTGGGGAGTGGGAGGAGGTAGGGGTGCAGGTTCCAGGTGGCATTTAACTAAAGCAGCTCTCGGAAGCAGCCTCATGTGCCCCCACCGGCTCCTATACAGAGGCACAGCCAGATGGCTCTGCACACTGCCCCATCCGTGGATGCTGCTCCCATTGGCTATAGTTTCCGGCGAATGGGAGCTGCAGAACTGGCGCTTGGGGTCAGAGCAGCACACGGAGCCCCCTGGCTGCCCCGACGCATAGGAGCTGGAAGGGGGACATGCCACTGCTTCCAGGAGCTATACGGAGCCATGGCCCACGCGAAGCGGGGAAAGTCCCACAAACCTGCTCCCTGGCAGGAGTTCAATGACTGATTAAAAGGTCTGATGGGCTGGACGTGGCCTATAGTTTGCCAACCCCGATTTAGATTGTAAGATATTTTGCACAGGGATTGTCCTGTACAGTGCATTTGTACCGTACTTAGCACAATATAGGGCCTCAGTTTTGGTTGTGGCCTTTTAGCTACTTCCATAATAAAAAATTATTAAAATTAATGAAAACTGAAAATTTTCTTATCTAAACAATTATCTCAATGTAATTACCTGATCTTAGTCCATGTATGACATATGAGGACATGACCCCATTTCATATACAACAATGGATTTTGGGTACTTTATACACAACAGATAAATACAAGAACATAAGAATGGTCATACTGGGTCCATCTAGCCCAGTACCCTGTCTTCTGACAGTTGCCAATGCCAGATGCTTCGGAGGGAATGAACAGAACAGGGCAATTATCAAGTGATCCATCCCCTGTTGTCCAGTCCCAGCATCTGGCAGTCAGAGTATGGGGTTGTATCCTTGACAATCTTGACTAACAGCCATTGATGGACCTCTCCTCCATGAACATATCTAATTCTTTTTTGAATCCTATTATAGTCTTGGCCTTCATAACATCCTGTTGCTTGGGTGACTGGGTGACCCCTAGGGATAAATAAGACTTTCTCCTTCACTTTCTCTATACCAGTCATGATTTTATAGACTTCTAATATATCCCCCCATAGTCACCTCTTTTCCAAGATGAATAATCTTTTTTAAATCTCTCCTCCTAGGGAAGCTGCTGCTTAATCATTTTTGTTTTCCAGTTCTAATATAACTTTTTTGAGATGAGGCAATCAGAACTGCAGTATTCAAGGTGTGGGCATACCATAGATTTATATAGTAACACTATGATATTTCCTGTCTTATTATCTATCTCTTTCCTAGTGGTTACTAACATTCGCTTAGCTTCTTGACTGCTGTTGCACATTGAATAGATGTACAACTCTCATATATAAAACCCCTATGAATATTAGTTTTAATACTAAATTCAGGTGATATTTGAGAAAATATAATAGACACACACAAAACAATACAAATTAATTTTACACTACAACGATGTATTATGTTAGACACCTGGGAAATGATTGAATTGTTCCATTGCAGATGGAACCCTGTATTTTTCTTAAACTATCTTTTCTGACTGAAGAAAATGCACCTTCCTACAAATTCTTTGAGCTCTTTAACAGTGCTAATTTCATGTAATAGCTCTTTCAGATGATTGTTCTATGTTGGGGCAGCTGTTCAAGTGCACCACACTGAATAGTACATACATAGGCATGCGCAGCACATTTCATTAGGGTGTGCACTCAGAGAATTTTATTTATTTCTTTTAAAGGCGCCACGCTCTACATTGAAAGCCACTTTTTTTTTGAGACATTGAAGTGTGCCTGGGCACACCCGGCACACCCTGTGCGCATGCCTATGAGTACGTATTCCTGTTAGGCATGAAAGTAGGGCTTCAAATACACAGGACTTCACTGAACAGCTTGTCAGCCATAGCAGAGCATCAAGAGGCACTTTCAACAGTTAAGAATGAGAGAGGTAGCTGTGTTAGTTTGGAATTTCAGAAGTGACAAGGAGTCCTGTAGCACCTTAAAGACTAACAAAAGTACTGAAGCATAAGCTTTCCTGGACTAATACCCACTTCATCGGACGCATGCAGTGGAAGTATCCTGCCTCTGGATACTTCCACTGCATGCATCTGACTAAGTGGGTATTAGCCCACGAAAGCTCATGCTTCAATACTTTTGTTAGTCTTTAAAGTGCCACAGGACTCTCTGTCACTTTTTCAACAGCTAAGAAGTTAGTGGCCCACAGAGAATGTTGTAGTAGAGCCGCCATTGATGGCAAGGGACCAAATGCCCTACATCAGGGGTCAGCAACCTTTCAGAAGTGATGTGTCGAGTCTTCATTTATTCACTGTAATTTAAGGTTTCGCGTGCCAGTAATACATGTTAACGTTTTTAGAAGGTCTCTTTCCATAAGTCTGTAGTATAGAACTAATCTATTGTTGTATGTAAAGTAAATGAGGTTTTTAAAATGTTGAAGACGCTTCATATAAAATCAAATTAAAATGCAGAGCCCCCCGACCAGTGGCCAGGACCTGGGCAGTGCAAGTTACAGTGAAAGACATAGCTGTGTTCATCCCGTAGCCGAGGTGAACAGAGAGAGAGCCAGAGAGAAACTGAAACTTAAAATCCTTTGTCTCCTGAGGAATTTCTCATTGGTCAGTTGTCCACCTCTCAGGTTACCTTTAGCTTAACCCCTTACAGGTAAACAATAATTCTAGGCTACTTCACACTTATGACAAAGCTAAAATTGGAATGTCTTTTTTTAGCATTACCTTTGTGAGGGCTAAATGCAGTCATTAACCTTAAGTGTTTTCCCATGTGTCTGTCTGGTATGTGCCTGCCTGGTATGTGCCTGCTGGAGGCCGTGTTGGCAGTATGGGACCACACTCCTGACAGCCATTTTTCATAACACACCCTTCACAACGCCAGTTAGAAGTCATAAGTTGTACCGATATAGCCCCAATTCATGATGCAGGGAAGGCACGATGAACATGTAGGGCAGGGTGGGCAACCTATGGCACGGGTGCTGACAAGAGGGAGCAGACAAAGTCATGAAATGTGGTAGAGAGGCCAAGAAAGGAACCAGTTTTGCAGCCTGCTGAGACACTCTAGAAACTTCACACCCCAGGGGATCCAGAGCATAGATGCTTGGATTCCTCTCTTAGCCATCTGAATGGGTGACTGGCAGGGAGCGCTACCAAGGATCCTTAGTAACCTTCTCATCACATGCTGCAGACTGATGAACCAAAAGCCACCATCCCTTCCCTCATATTCTGCTCATGGTGGCCAGTGGATCTGTTACAGAAGCAGAAGCTTCCTTCCTGAACACTCTGCAGTACGGCACAAGGACCACTGCCCTCAAAGCAATTCTCAGCTGAGCACATGGGGTACACGGAACCTTGCATGACCTCACCATTTCCATTTCCCCACCCCAACAGAAAATGGAACCACATAAGCTACGCTTTGTTCAGTGCCTTCTACATCTCTCTTATTTGGGTAACATAATTTGATTGTACATTTAAATGATGAAAGACTTAATCTGGGTAGAGTTATGAAAGGAGATATTCAACATGATTTATTCCTAGACAAGAGTAAGCTTAATGAATTACCACTGTTGTAAAATTCATCAAGTTATGTACAAATTAGATATGATTACTCATTCAATATGTCTTAATATTGTATACTGATATATAGCTCTGTTTTCATAATATTTTTCAGTCACATAATTTAATACCCTTGCTAATTTAGGCAAATATTTAGTTGTTAATCCAGTGAAACTAGTGTCCATTTTGACAAGCAGTCCAACTAAAAAGGTTTGTGTGTGTGTGTGTGTGCGTGCGTATATGTCTATATATTCGCTACCATTCTAACTCTTAAAACTTGGGCACTATTACAAAGAAATGGCATTTAAGAAAAAGCTTTGCAGCTCTCATTCTACATGCTCGTTGTACTTTGCAGAAACAGAGCTGTTCAGATCAAACCAAACTACTAGTTAAACCATCAACATCTCCTCCCAATAGTTACATGATTATGTAAAACCAAAGGGCATTAGCTCTTTTCTTTATTATAGAAAAGGGCTAATGCCACCTCAGTGAAATCTGGGACTGTCTAGCTAATTCTAGGAAATCATTCTAGAATCTTAGTGTTACAACTTCTGTAATCCATTGTACTACTACAGTACTCATCACCTACCGTTCAAGAAGCTACAGACACAGACATAAATACAAGGCACGGATGATCCTGACAGATTTAATTAGCAACACAGAATTAAAAAAGGAAAGGTTTATTTCTTGCCTTAATCTTAATTTTAGGAAATGAACAAGTAGTGCCTGAAAAATATGACAGATCAAATTCTTTTACCCAACTCTGTTACCCTTTGTGCCACTCCTGTAGTACAAAAGGAGCAGAAAGTCCCCATACCTCCCCAGCTAATGATACTTACCAGCTTTAGATCTGGTGTAGCTGCCTTCAACACCAGTCCTAAGAACAAAAGGCATTTTGAGGTGGAAAAGGGGTGTGACCACAGTGCAGTGCACTCCAGTTATTCCTAATTGGTATATGGTCTCTTTGGGATGGTAACAGGCTGGTATAAATTAGAGCAGTTGATTGTCTCACTGAATGGGAAGTGAGAAGCAGTTCCCTGACTATCTGTCTCCCTTAGTACATTGTACTAAGTGGATCTCTGTTCAGGAGAAAAGCTACAACATGCTTTTGAAAGTAGGAAAAGGTTGGGGAATAACTTAAAACTTTTTAAGGAAAGGCAGTTTTCCAAAAAAAAAAAATGTTAAAATTTTCAAGATCCCACTGATTATTTGTGAACACAATACTCCTGATCTCCAGTGCTAGGTTTCAACTTTTTTTTTTTCTGTTCACAAAGCAGCAGTAGCTGTTGTGGTCCGAGGCTCCATTTGAGTTGGAAGTTAATTACCAGATGTCTTGAAAATCTCTCCAATCTGCACAGCTTAATCCAGTTTGCAATGCTTAACGTCAATGCTTTGGAACCTATTCATTTTTATTTGTGTGAAACAAATTTTCAATAAACCAGGGCTTCTATGTTCTCCTCCAAATGTTAAACATCTCAACATGAAACTAGTGAATTAAATTTAGTTTTCTGTACTTCTTGTTCAAATCCCAGGAGTTCCTGGCTTATGTGAAAATGTATTAATACTTGAAAAAAATCCTAGGATAGTTTCTTTAAATAACTTTAGCCTAAATGGAACTATAAAAATGAATGCCAACAATGCTTATAAATTATATACATGCCTTGCCAAACTTTTGGTCACTAAAATGTATATAATGAAGGCAACTTAAATGGAATGTCTTGAAGGGGTTTAAAAAGAGAACTGAGTAGAGTTAAATGTCTACTTCAATGAGGTTGTGCTTGATTAAACTGTTTACAATATTTTATTCAAAAGAACTAACTAATTGCTGAATGTGATCCAAGAGATGATGAATCGACTCTTCACTGGGACATTTAAACTCTTTCCACAAAGTCTAAAGGTTTTTACCCAATGGAAGCATAGAATCATAGAAGATTAGGGTTGGAAGAGACCCCAGGAGGTCATCTAGTCCAACCCCTTGCTCAAAGAAGAACTAACTCCAAATAAATCATCCCAGCCAGGGCTTTGTCAAGCCGGGCCTTAAAAATCTCTAAGGATGGAGATTCTACCACTTCCCTAGGAAACCATTTCCAGTGCTTCCCCACCCTCCTAGTGAAACAGTTTTTCCTAATATCCAGTCTAGACCTCCCCCACTGCAAGGGAGGTTGCTCCTTATTCTGTCATCTGCCTAACATCTAAGAGCTTAGGAGCCTAAGTATCCTAAGATCAAAAATTTATTTTAATATTTCTTCCTGATGAATTACCAGTTTTATATACAGATTTCTAGAAATTACTTATCTTGTAAACCACCTAAAATAATTCACAAATTTTTCCATACAATGATTCTATATGACAAAAGGAAAATTTTCCAGGAAGGTGGTAAAGAACTTCCTAAACATGTTTCTGTCTTACAGTTATGATCGCTATGCTGAGAAACCTTGTAATAAATCTGCTAGCAACCAGAAGAAATAGCCTCAGTAGTTTCAAATCATAACATACACATGGGCCTTTCCAAAGTCTGCTGTAAAAGTAATGAGAGGGACTAACCAACTGAGTTCTTGTGCACCCGTAGTAGAGGATTACCCAAGTTACCTTTATAGTAAATACCTTTCTCTTCTGAAGAACTACTGGGATTGTAAACCACAAAGGGAAACAATGACACCTAAACCTTCCTTTTCATCTGCAGGTGCCACTGCGACTTCAATATTTGACCTTATTCAATGAATTTCTAATTCTGTTGGTTTGGGAAAATTTAGCAAGACCCTCTCTCCATAACACTTATTTTTAATCACCTGTCGAAACTATGCACTCTTCTATTTGGGCATCTTACCAGGGTCTATTAGAACTAAATGTTCCCTGGTAGGATTGCCAGTGTGATTTGCAAAACCGCTTGCAGGGGTTGCGTACAAATGTTCTGCAGAACATAGAGGATGCATGCCCACAGCTTACCTGAGTGTTTTGCTGTTTTCACCAAAAGATAACGCAGAAGGAAAACACAGAAGATTAAGGGATGAAGAGCTACTGGGCATTGCTGAACTCAGGTATCAGTGTTGCTGAGGAAGCAAAGGTAGCTCTAAGTCACCTATTTGCATCCCCTTTTCCTGGGAGCAAACAGGAGCCAAATGGGTTCCAGGCATAAGTTAGGACAGCAACATGCCTGCTGTACTTTAAACAGTCCCCTCAGGTGGGTTCTGCCTACTCAGAATCACATTGTTCCTTGGCTCTGCCCCCTCCTTGCTTGGGAATATCCCATGTGCTAAGGAATGGTAGGAACTAGCAAAGGACTCCCTGGTATGTGGGGAATCGTTAATTGCATAATTAGAGCAGCTTTTTATCCCAGGCAAATGATCTAGTCCACTGTATTTTATACACTGTATAGATATGTCATCCTATGCAGCTTTGGAAGAAAAACCTCAGTTTTTACTTTGTATAACTTCTATGCTATGGATGCTGCTGCATAGAAGTACATGCCTCAAGTATTCAAAAACTATACTGGATTTAGATACATTGGTTTCTGAACATTGGCATTGACTCTTCCTGAATTTCCTACTGTAGCACATCATAATCTGATAGGAGAGGTCTGTTCCAAGTTAGTACTAGCCTAAAGTGCTTAAAATACTGTTATCACAGATTACACTCCAAAGAATATTCAGAATCAAGCATATAGGCCCTGCCATACTAGGATGAATGGTTATCCCAAAAAATAGCATTTAGATTACCATCTTGATTTGAGCTGCCATTGCTAATAGAAGGTGAACTGAAACAATAAAGCAATATTAAGCACAAGCCTTCTACTACTGAAAGTGTCATGATCTAAGAAAATACTATTACAGAAGGAAAAAAGTCCCACTGGAAAACTGACTACTTACGAGCTGGCTCCTGGAAGAATGGCACAAATTTGCTAATAAAAAGCATTTAAAAATTCTAAATTCTTCTCAGTGCTCACTTTGGTTTACCCCTCCCGCCCCCCAACAAAACAGTGTAACAACATATTTCCTTAATCAATAAAGTACGCAAAGAAATGGAAGGATAAGCCAACCATAGGTTTAGTATGCTCTCTGAGGAGAGTTTTGCTGTTCTGCATCTTCAAAATAAAAGGTCAAAATCAGAGCTGGTGAAAAAAATTATTTAACAAGTGTTTTTCATTTTGTTTTTTCTTGATACAATTTTTTTTTTAAAAAAATGAATTTAATAGCTTGTTTTCACTTTTTTCCTCATGATTTCCCTTTTTTTTCACTGGAAAATGAGGGACAATTCTTTTTTATAAGTGTTTGAGAGTGTGTAAATAAGCTTTCACTTTAATACTATTTCCCCTGCTGGTTTTTACATGGTTAAAAAAAAGTGGGGGGAGGGGATTTCTTTTCTTAAAGAAAATGAAGTTTCTCTCCAAAATTTGAATAATCTTGCTTCAAAAATGTATTGTGGGAAGGGGGAGGAAAAAGGGAAATCTGAAGAAAATGAAGTCTTTCAAAGTTTCCATTTAGTCAAAAAGCAAATTCTTTCCAATAACTGCCACAGAGGAGGAACATTGCAGCTTCTATAAAGCTCAAGCCACTTTCATTACAACCACCTGAGATGACTGTGCCACTTTTCTGGCTATCCCATCTCTGAAATACTTCATGATTAAGGCTAGGTAACAGGTGAGTTTCTAGTTCTCTGTGTTTGAATAGAAAACCCTTTTTCTCCCCAGAAGCTAACATAAACTGAACATTTTCTTCAGATTCCACCGTTCCGTGACTTACTGAAACTCCAAAATAACTATCACTTCCATTCAAAATGTCTAAGTCTAAACTTTTCAAGACTTTGTACTCCAGGAATCTTTTTCACACAGCTCAGTTAGTACCTTTAAAATAAAAAGTGTAAAGAGTACCTATAAAAAAGGAGGCTTCTGTTTTCATCAAGGCTATTTTCTTCTACATGCCAATGAAAGATTGCAATGTCTTTTTTTTTTTTTTTTTTGGTAGAAATAAGCATGGTTGTATAACAGAAGGTACAATATTTACAAATAACTCTGCCTGCTCACCATGGAGGGAAAGGAAGGATTTTGCAGTAAGTCTGTGATGCTCTGCCAAACCAAGGGAAGGGGCACCCTCTCGGAGAATGCTATATATTAAGGAAATCAGAGTAATCTCCACTAACTGCTGCTGCAGTATTATCAAAGCAGAAGAGAGGCATTCTCTCTAGTAACCACATCCTAAAACCTTTAAGACTTTAAGGGTCAAACATACCACACTGAAATCCATCTGGAAGCCCAAAGGCAGTTTGTGGAGCACCAGAGTTAGGAAAAGTTCAGTTTCACAGCCACATGTTGGATTTCAGCTTTTGAATGGCCTCCAGACAGTTCTGAGAAAAGTGTATAACAGAATCTAATCTCAAGGTGACTAAGGTATAGATAAAGGTAGCAGGGTCCTCAGAACAGAAGGTCCCCATCCAAAACTACAAAGTTCCACTCACTGCACCAAGAGCAAACGAATATAGTTCCTCAACACCACTGCCACTTGCACAGCTCTAGAAACCCCCATAATAGATAACCTGATTTACAAATAATGGTTCCTCAACACCAATCACTAACTGCAGCTTATCTAGCTTTGATAAACTCCTCCTGGTTTGCTCCTTAGCACCACTGCACAATCACACCCCTCCTCCTGCTTCCTGCAAGTCTGGCCCGGCTTTTGGAGCTCTCCTCCCATGCTCTCCTGAACACTGACTCCATTTGTCGTCATCCCTTTAAAAACACAATGCAAGCGGATATCTTTTTTAAAACCTCAGGCTTGCTCTGCCTCCCAGATATCATAGTTATCCCACAGCTCCTCAGACACTGCTCTGCCTCTCTTGCATTCTCTGCCCTGGTTCAATGGTCTTTCATATAGCCTTCTACTCAGGGGTACTCTTCCTTTTCACTTGAACATGTACCCCTAAAATGCGTCCAAGTGCTCCTGTTCTTCCAACAAGTGTCCTGAGCTGCCTGTGAAAACAATCTCACTTAGAGATGATTTAGGTGTCAGCTAAAATCTTCACAACCATTCCAAACAGTAATTAGACAGGCTGGAGTATTTGATCTGTTGCTATCATTTATTCCGTCAAAGGGCAAGTTACCTCTTGTTAGGAATTTAATCTTTCCATATTCGTACTGGCAAAATTTGGTATAATGAGCCCTTTCTTTAAAACACAAAGTATACCATAGGTATGTGACACTTCTCAGGGATACCCAGGGCTGTGAGGCATCTCACCACCTGCCCTCAGCACAAGGAAGTCTTGTCTGTGTCGGCTGTGCATCAGCACCCTGATTACACCAGCCTCTGGCAATACAAGAATGCTCCTCCAGCCCTCCATAGGCACGCCCCAATCCCTGAGCATTCCCTGTAGCGTTGAGGTCCTTGTTCGCCGGACTCTCAGAATTACCAGGCCTGCTCTTCCCAAAGAAAAAGTGCACTGCAGCGTATTACTTATACCTTAGCACTCAGGCTCACTGAACACAGTGTATTTAGATATATTTATAGTGAAAACAAGAATAAGTTTATTCTGTTGAAAAGGAATACGGGAAACAAATGGTTACATTGAAACATTTCTAGGGACTGAATTTAACTACAGGTTTCCCCTCCTATCTAAAGAAGTTTCTCACCCAAAGATCTCTTTAGTGTTTTCAACTAAGCCAGGCTGAGATTCCTGTTTTTATGAAGCAAACTTGCTGTCAGTTTACTTCCTAGATGAAGGATCCCAGGGTATCTCTTTGAACCCCTAAGTAAACCAGCACAGACCTCTGATGTGCACCTCAAGCTAGGGTCCTACCTTTCCTCCACCACACACCCATTGTTTACCACTTCCTGTTACATTTCTCTCTTTGAAGATTTCATAATCCTTAACATTCACTTCAGATTTGAGAGTTGATGCTCACTGTGAACCATACAATACTGAACTGACATGTAAACAGGCAGATGGTTAAACATTTCTTGCCTGAAAGAAAACTGTTTTTCACCTTTGCTGGTGACCAGTCTCTAGACACAATATTAAGAACGTATTTTTTGGTGTCTATACATAACTCCTTACACAAAATCTGTACAGGCATTTTGCAATGATATTGATGCCCAGGGTGACATGGGATTTCAGTAGAATCCACGGGATTTCAGTAGAATCCAGAATGTAAATACCAGAGGGCAGTAACCCTTACGCATTTATGCCCTCTGCCAGATAGCATCAAGAGGTCCTTAGGTTACACCAAAGTTAAATAGGTCAATTTAAATAATTACAACTAAAAATATTGCTATTCAGGTACTCCTGCTCCAGAACAACAGGAGGCCTTTCTTTGTCTCTGGTAATGTATGTCTCACTGAGCGTTAAGCAGTTTACAATATAATATAGTCATAAGCCGGAATGTTTTCACTATCAAATAAGTTTTAAAAGAATTAAGCACTGCCTGTGACTGTTTTTATGTTGTTAACCTCAAGAGGCTATGTTTATGTAAATCTGATCCTGAAATAGTTTGGTCTGTTACAGTACTTGCATTTTTACTGACAAAATTTATTTCCTCTTAAAGTCCTTCCTTTTGATATAGAAATACTTCAATTCCAGAGCTGGGGGTGGGGGAGGAGGACTGCTAAGGGAACATTACAATGTAATGGGCTTTACAAGCCCCACATACAGGCAGAAGGGAGAGGAGAGTCTCCCTTGCTTACAGGTGACTAGGCTGACCACACCCCAGCACACCTGTCAGAACTGCCAATCCCGGAGCAATGTGCCGGCAGGTGGGACCAATAAGGAAAACAAGCCCAGCTATAAAGGAAGGAGAACAGTGAAGGGAGAGGGCAGAAAGGCCTAGCAGAGTGGGAGAATAACAGCCTCATGCTAGGCTGCCTCCAAGAAACAAACAAGGAGATAAACTCCAGGGCTTGCAGTCTCCCTTTAGGAGCTCATAAACTCACTTTAGCTTAAGTTGATGGACTGGGCTAATGGGAGATGAATAAAAGGAGACAGTTAGGACAAAGCTAGCACCTTTAGAGAGAGTTCTTCAAGAGTAGCAGACATTGTTATATGATTAAGTCTTCAGAAACCAGAATATGTCAAAATCGCATATGCAAGTGTACTTCTAATTCTTCCTGTATATGCATTATAATCACCTTTAATTATATTATCACATATTGTCTAGCCAACATTTTTCCAGTTTTTTATATAAAATCTTGTCATACCATCTTCTACAGTTTAGTCCAGAATCCATGACAGCTATTTATATGAAGACCATACAGTAAATAGTTTTTACACAACTTCCTACAGATTAAGTGCACTTAAGTAATAGTGAAAAATCTGATGGCTTGTACAGATGACTTAAATTTGCAGTTAAATTAGTAACCTAGTTAACTGATATCCCCAGAAATGTGCATTAGGAAGACTGGGCTGCTATTGAAATGAATTATGTAATCCTTACAATGCCCAACAAAATATACCTTGGAGAAGAACATGGGGAAAAAAGTCCTCTAATGAAAGAGACACACTTATGACATAAATAGTGTAAGCATACAAGAAGGAAAATATTAAAAAGATGTTACATCTATATGTCATGTTGGGGAAAAACAGTACAATCTTTTGAGAAATAATATGTAATGAGAGGTACTGTAATGCTTATGTATCCAACAGACTAAGGTTGTACATGCTACTTTGTTTTAATCATTTCCTTAATATTCTCTTAAGTTTACTAGAGAATACGTCTTTATCCCCTAGGACTATGAATATTTAGTTTGTCACATATAAGATAACAGAAATCTTAATGCACAGCAGTTTTAAAAAAATATTAATAACCTATTTTTGGTTTAGATTATTCACATGAATAGACCATTACCTGGAGTGTTTGGAAAAGCTAGAGTATTTATTTGTAAGCTAAACACTTCTGAGTTCTATTCGTGCAGAAAAGCATCATGCAGACTTGTACTATAACTAAAAATGTCTAACCTGTTTAAGTGTTTGCCTAAAGCACAGTTTTACATCAGTATTAGCAACAGAGAATAGGTTTTTTTAAAACAGAAATGCTACAATTTTAAAACACTGCTGGAAATGTGTTTATTATAGTGTTAAACCTGAATGTATACATTCACATAAATATTAATCATTTTATACTGATTTGTTATGTGACCCACAAAGGTTCAACTTTTTTCTAAATATAAATCCGTCTACTCCTTTGCAGGAAAACTGAATGGTGCCACATCATTTAAAGTCCGGTTTTCACAACAGTTCACACTGACTTTACAGCCAAATAACATGCACAATACTGGCTTGCTCTTATTCCCCTGGTTATTACATATTACATAGCTGATAAGAGTAAGAAATTCTTCTTTCCTTCCTTTCAGCACATACATAGAGCCAAATTCTGCTCTGGCCTATGGTGTGGTTTTAAAAAAGAAGGTTTAAAAGAGGTTTAAAGACGAATGAAGCCAGGGAGCTGGGATGAGACGAAGTGTTGGAAAGACTTTGTTCAGCCCTGTCTGTGCTGCTGAGCTGACAGATGGAAATCAAGGAAGAAGACTACTTGGTATGGTGTGATCAGAAGTGGAATTTAGTGCATAGTTTGTTAAAATATTGTAAATCAGTGATTACCAACACCAAAATAAATTATGTGCAATGAAAGCAGTTGATCTAGTAAATCTAGCCTGCAGAGATGCAAGTGTGAGGCTGATAGTTGATTCTGTAAATAACTAGTCTCATCTTCCCTCTAATTCATAAGGGAAAATTGCTTACCCACTTCCTTTTCAAAAATTTCCCTATTTATTATCTTCAGGAACAAACGGTAAGAGTATTACCTGATCATCTCTCTCCTACATCATCCCACAAGACAAAAAAATGGAGAATGGAGAAAAATGAGCACTGACAATAGTAGAACTGGAAGGGACCTTCAGAGGTCTTCTAGTCCAGTCCCTTGCACTCAAGGCAGGACGAAGTGCTATCTAGACCAGGGGTCTCAAACTTCATTGAACCGCGACACCCTTCTGACAACAAAAATTAATTCATGACCCCAGGAGGGAGGACCGAAGCTTGAGCCTGCCTGAGCCTAACCACCGGAGGGAGGGGGGAAAAGGGAGAGCCAAAGCCTAAGGGCTTCAGCCCTGCCACCCAGGGTTGAAGTTGAAGCCTGAGCCCTGCTGCCCAGGGTGGGGGGCTCGGGCTTCAGCCCTGGGCCCCAGCAAGCCTAACACCAGCCCTGACGATCCCATTAAAATGGGGTCCTGACCCACAGTTTAAGAACCCCTGATTTAGACCATCCCTGACCGTTATTTGTCTCACCTTGTTATTCACCCCCACAATTTATTCCAGTGCTTAACTACCCTGACAGTTTGGAAGTTTTTCTTAAAATCCAGCCTAAATCGCACTTCCTGCAATTTTAAGGCCATTGCTTCTTGTCCTATCTTCGGAAGTTAATGAGAACCGTTTTCCTCTCTCCTCCTTGTAGCAACCTTTTATGTACTTGAAAACTGTTATCATGTCCCCTCTCTGTCTTCTTTTCTCCAGACTAAACAAACCCAATTTTTTCAATCTTCCCACATATGTGACGTTTTCTAGATCTTTTCTCTTATCACTTATTTTATCTTACAATTTATAGTTTGCTATTATCATTACACAGGGAGCAGAACAGACTGCAAGTAGTAGTGAACTCTTAAGACTTAAAGCCTTGGTCCACACCCTCACAAACCAAGAGCCAAACGTTGCCTTCACACTTTAGTATGGTTACATGCATGTAACAGAGAAGAACTCGAACTTTAGCTTCAGATCACACTTCGCTTTGGAGTGGAGAAAATTATCCCTATTGGGTATGTGAAAGGAATAATTTATCTATAGGCAGAAGGTATGTCAAACTGTGTTGGTAGACCTTTGATGCTGATGGGCATCAAATGAAATAGGATGTGTACAGAGCAGTTTCAAAAATTAGGCTGCAAAAATGGGATCTGAAACTACGCAGTGAAATCTGCCCTTGTCTTTCTGAGTCTTCCTTTTACCCCTTCCAGCTATAGCTTAAGTGGTGGCCCAAGAAGTTTCTGGTAGCATGGTCTTCTAATTACAGCAGAGCAGTATTGCCTGCAGATGTCCTCCCCATGGAGTTCATACCAGAAAAGATCCTCCTCTTCAATCTGGATGCATAGCTTTGTCCAGTAGTCTGGACAAGAAAAGATGTGCATCCAGACATAAATTCCGTTTCTGGGTTAGAAAGACAGTCTAGAATTAAGTTTTTGCTCTTTCTGTTTGCAATGAATCCAATTCCAAAAGTTTTAGCAAAGAATTACAGGCAAATCTAGTAGTGTTAGCTGAATATAGTTCATTCCATCTGTTACTCAGGTCCAGTTTTCAGTGATGTGAGTCATCGATGTTGACAGCTTCCTTCTTGTCTTACTCCAAGAGCCTCTGCCCACCCTACCCTTACAGTGTAACTGCCCCCTAAATATTGATGTATGGCATTTACAAGCATATGTGATTTGGATATTTGTTTAGTTTCTCAAAACAGTTCCACAGAGCTGCTAGATCTGTACAGTTAAGCTAGTGGGTTTAAAATAATAATCAGTAAACAAGTATTTTATCATGGGTGAGAGGCAGGGGGCCTTGCCTCACCCCAACTGCAAGCCTTGGGCAGGAGCAGAATTTCACCACCACCACTACCACACGTGGCACCGTTGACCTGACTGGAGCTACCTGCCCCCAATATAGAAGTCAAACTGCGCCTATGAATTTTATGCATTTTCACCTATTGCTTCCCAATCACAAATTCATCAAATTTAAGATACAGTTTCCACTTTCCAGAATCTATTACACTTTTATTTTAACACAGACATCTCTACCACTTCTGGATACGAATGGAGCCATGCTGACAAACTCTTGGCATCCTGAGATGAGCATGAAGTCAGACATTCAGAGTCTGAAACAGCAGTTCCAAGATAGTAGTGAACTTCTATTTACGTCAATGGGCTAGGATCTTTGAAATCTAATTATGATCAATTACTTTTCAATAAAACTGCTTCACTGTTGAACAAGGTATCAAAAACACATCTAGAAAATGGGTTTGCTCGGTGCAGCCAAGTATATACTTGGCATTGCCTGACCTTCTGTTGATTTGAATGGTTCCAGAACAAACACACATTCAGAAACATTTAAATAATCTGGAACAGCTGGCTCCAATCTTGACTTAGAAGAGCAAATGTTAACAATACCATCCAAAACACCAAAACCCACATATTAGGGCCCTACTTACACTTATAAATATATCCATTGCTGATTAAGTTGGAACCAAAGGGTTCCAAATGGGTAGCAAACAGTGTAACTCCTGTTGCAGACAGCCATTTTCAGCACAGTTACAGAAAGTGAGATTGAGGCTTGGTTCTAGTGTAAATGGGGGGCCATGAAGTTATTAGTATCAGCTCACTGGACTAAACAGCTTTTGATAGCTATTCAGGTGAAGTATTTAAACAGATGTACATTTTCACCAGCAGAAAAATTAAAACAAAACCTTTCATAAAATGTCTATACAGCTATTTTAAAAATTTTCTACTCCTCTTCTTCCTGAATATTTACACTGTCTGTACTTAATGGTGCTGTGTAAACAGGACCAAAGCTCTAAAATCTTAGGTACGCTTGGAAATTTCATGAAGAATTTCCATTGCTGCTGATGCCACGAAAGTCACAACATACTGAAGATTCCAAGGGCTGGTTTGACTTTTCGGTACATTTAGTTAACTTTGTGGTAATAAAACACTTAAAGCCCTGGTCTACATTGGGGGGGGGAAAGGGAGGGCAGATCGACCTAAGATACGCAACTTCAGCTACGGGAATAGTGTAGCTGAAGTCGACGTATTTAGGTTGACTTACCATGGTGTCTTCATGGCACCATCGACTCTGCCTGCGCCTCATGCGGTGGTGCAGTACTGGAGTCGACGGGAGAGCGCTTGGAGATCGATTTATCGTGTCTAGATTAGATGAGATAAATCAACCCCCAAAAGATCGCTCGCTACCTGCCAATCCGGTGTGTAGTGTAGACCTGCCCAAAGTCACTAGAGCCATCTCTGCTACGGTTCTGACTGTTATAGTCCGGGTCAAGCTAAACCAGTGGGAACTTTTCTGTGAAATTCAATAGTGTAGCCATAGCCTTGCATATAGTGACAAGTCCCTTTCTGTGCGATCATGAATGTTGTAATCAGAAGTTACATAAAAACATTTCAACATATTATAACAGGATATGAAATTACAACTAAATCAGATGGCTATTTAGTCATTTAAAGTGCGACAAATTCTAATATGAAAAGTTAGTCAATATGCACAGGAATTTTTTTTAGAAAACGTAGAGTTTGATTCTGCACATATGGAAGGCACTTGCCTGGGTAAGCTGTCTGCTTTTTATTGGTGAGAGGATTTTTCAGAGTAGGTGAATAACCATTCTGGTTATAAAGATAACCTGTCAAAGTTGGCATAAGCCAAAGCAGTGTGGTTTTACTGTATCTGCACACAACCAGTCTGCTATGCTTTCATTGCCGTTATTCAGCACATCTTAAACAGCAGCAAAATTGACAAATTTGATCCATTTTGCCCCAAAGCTCATTGGGAAAGCTATGAGCAATATAATGGAGGAGGCAAGCCATAGGATTATTCACTGGGGAAAGTGACTCAATAGAGGCTGCAGGAGTGGGAGAGAAACAGAACCGCAAACTTTGCAAAAGCCAGAAAGCTGCAGGAAGGCTAAAGTAATGGAAATGCCACTCTCAGTACTGCAGCAGACAGGAGGCTTTGGGCTGAATGAGGAGGGGTTGAGAGGTGGGCTTCACATTTACTAGATGTCTAGTAGTTGACTGCGGATATGAAAGATGGAGCCTGCAAGCGGAGCCCAGGGAAAGCATCTGGTAAGAATCCCAGCAGGGAGAGTTGGCCTCTCATCATTCTTATCATTCTTGCCTAGGCAGTGGTATCCCTTCATCTTCTAAATCAGTCTTTGACTAGTGGGTTTATTTCTCTTTTTATTCGTTCTCTGAGAAAGTTTCCAAGTGCCCTCAGAGGGTGAGGCAAAGGGAGTAACTGACGGATTAAAAAGGCCAAAAAGTAACACTCAGAGAGATTTTATATATAGATATTTTTGTATGAAAGAAGAAAAGAGACAATATAATCGAGGAAGAGAATATAGGTATTTAAAAATGACAGCATAAAGTAAAATAGTAGACAGCTGCTTCATTCAATTAAATTGCATGGAGAGTGCCAGATAGTAATTTTTTGCTCTGGTTAGTACATTTACCAGGGCTAAGAGGTATTAGAAATATTTTTCTAGAGCTGAATATGCAGAGAATTATTAAGACTTACCCAGACTATTTGCATTTAGCTAAATTCTGCTTTCATCTACACTGGTGTGAATCCTGAGGAACAGCACTAAGTTAATGAAGTTTCTCTGGATTCACGCAAGTGTAATAATATAGTATACCCTGATGCACACACCCTTGCCAACATTTAAGTTAGACTGTTCAAAATAATCCACTATAACATTCTCTACAACAAACGTGCTTTATCTTATAGCTAATACAGTAAACTCAGCAATGTAAAATGCAGATGACAAAAAATTAAAATTAAAATAAACAATAAAACCTGATAATATGGTCTAAGAGCCATTTAGATTTAAAATTAGTTTTAAAGTGAAATGTAATTTTAAATCTTATAGAATAAGATGATGTAAAATATGATCAGGTTAATTTGCTGTTCTTTTGGGCAAAATCAAAACTGCAATCTTATCATTTGGGTTTTTCAGTCAACCGATTACATCCACAGATGCAGCTACTGTGTTATATATACATTTCACACAATTGCTGGCATATTGCTCTCGCAGAGATCACACACACATTTCTGTACCAGTAAAATAATCTTTCCTGAAATAAACATATCTTTTCAGCTATTGCAAGCTATAAAACTGTTCAAGAGCCCTGCAATAATCTTTTCATTAGTCTGAGATACTTAAGTATTCAAATATTGAAACATTCCATATAAGCCTTATGAGATGGGAAGAGTATAAATCCTACTCCCCATTTCCTTAATGAGATCGTCTAATAAAATTTTAAACCAACTCTCTCAGCTGCCAATATAATACAGCACTGAATGAAATCTTCCTTTTCACATTCACATATTTATTTAACTTTAAAGCTATATCTGTTGAAACCTTTGTTTAAAAAATATCTTCACACACTTTCCTTTTTATTTTAAACCAGACTACTACCCTGCCTTGTTAGCAAACCAGTCACTTGACTATATTGGTATTCTAAGGCTGCATCTATATGACAGCGCCATAGTGAAGATGTTTCCTAAAGAGATGGAAAGAGCTTTTCTGTCACTGTAACTAATCTATCTCTCAGAATTCTTCCTTTGACCTAGCCGTGTCTACACTGGGGTTCAGGCTGACTTAGTGATATCTTTTTCACAATCCCTGAGCAAGGTAGCTAAGTTGATCTAAATTTTAAGTGTAGATCTGGCTTAACAGATGAGGCTAACAGATGATGTTAGCCTTCCTCTGTGGGTTTACACAATAGAAATTGAAAATCTTAGCAAAAGGCCTGGATCATGTGTGTTTTGAAGACTACCACCGGTTACCTGTTTACTTAGCACCCTCCCCCTTACAAATGTTGCTAATTTCAGTCCTTGCTCTGAACACCTGATGCCAAAGAGAAAGACCAAATGAACCAAATGTGTTTAGTACATGTAATATAAGCAGTCCTGGTGGCATGATACCTTCCAGTCTCTAAGGGGAAATACCAGCTGGCTTGCTACTTCAAAATGCTGCTAATGGCTGATCCGTGCAGAATGTAAAAAGAGACACTCCAGGCTGCCACTGTAGCGAGACATAAGCAGCAGAACCGACTCACATAAACTTTATATAAGACAGCAGCATTTTAGCTCCCACCGTCCTCTACTCACACCAGTTATGATTATGTTTTTACATACATGAGTCTTATTATTTATAGGAAAGGTGTTTAATATACCATCTCTGCTTTGCAGTGGTTTTTTTGAGGGTGGGGTGGGGGAAGCAGACCGTGGTTAGCTCAGGATGTGTCCATCATGTAATTGTACAATTGTAAGGAGAAATCCAGGACAGAGTCATTTCTTCCTTGTGAAGCATGTTTTTGACCACTGTTGTGGACAACGCAACAAAATGAGGACAGACACAAGCATGGATTTAAGCAGCAGGCTGCACCTTTTATTAAACTTTAACACCGGAGGGGCACAACCCACCCATCACCCACACTCTCCTATACCGGCATTTAATTGACTCCAATGCGAGGCTTACAGAGCCCCTTACCATATAAAGGCCAGGTAGACTCTCCTCATTCCCCCCACCCCCTCAGTTCTCCCTGAGTCCTAGCACCTTCCTCCTGCAAGGCCACAGAGCGTGCAGCAGAGTGAGGACCTTGACCTGCGAAGGCCACAAGGTCTGACCGTATCACGGAGCACAAGGGCCATCAACAAATCCCAGGTCTTTTACCTCTGGGAACTGTTTATTTATTCTCTTAACCATGTTGGAAACCTGCCACAGGTTACAACGAATAAAAATCCCAGAACCTCTGTTGGGTACTAAGCGCATTCCTACTCAACCCATTGTGGCTTGAAGAAGGCAAAAACCTCCTTTGCCAATTGGCCCATGGGAGAAAAAAATCCTTCCTGACCCCTGAAATAGGGATTGGCTAAGTTTCCATTCCTAGACTGGGTGGGTAGCTTCAGCTGCTGAAACAGAGCCAAAAGGGGATTCACATGGCCCCTGTATGTGTGGGTGGAGGCTGGCCAATCAGAGCTGGAGATTCCCTGGGGGAGGAGCTACCTATTTCTCCTTGGCAAGTGTCTCCCTCTTTTGCTACTGGGATGGTCCCCCTTTCACTGCTGGCCCCATCAAGTTCCCCCACTCACTGAAACAGAGGGTGGCATTTCTTCCTATAACCAGCCCTGTCAAGTTAGGTTTGTGCTCTCTTCCAGAAAGGGGAGAGAGGGTGGGTGAGACAGTTGTCAAAATGCCACTTCCGGGCTTGCTGTCTGTCTTGCCTCATTTGTACATCTTGTGGTTTCCAGCATATAAGTGTGACTCCTTTTTGACACTCCAGTGATATTTCTGTAAGTGAGTCGGCAGCCTTCTGAGTAAAGTTAGGTCGGCTGGTTAATTTTTATCTTATTCACTCTGCTGAAAAGGCTTCTACCCTGCAGCATGTTTAATCAGCATTAGCAGCTTGCCTGCAAACTGCTCCTCCTAGATCACTGTTTCTCAAATGCAGTCACCGTGGCTGCATGCGGCCACTCAGGGGGTTCCTTGTGGCCATGGCAGTTTCCTGCACAGTGGTGGTGGTGGGGGAGCATCAGCCCCTCACCTTCCTCCCTGTTGCTCCTGCACGCGCTGCCTCTCCGGAGACACGGGTGGGACACACAGCGCTTAAGGAGCAAGGTGAGGAGGGAAGTGGGTGGTGAGGAGGCAAACGGCAAGTGTTGGGGTGAGGAGGAGGTGGGGGGGGGAGGCGAGCGGTGAGATGAGTTGGTGGGGTGGGAGCCTGGCAGGGGAATAAGGAGGTGAGCAGTGAGCCAGCAGCAGGGTAAGGAGGCGGACGGGGAGTGAGGAGGTGACCAGTGGGTGCGGGGAGTATGAGGAGGCCAGCAGCAGGCTGAGGAGGAACTCAGAAGGCGAGCATTGGGGGCATGGGCAGCAGGTTGATCAGCCCTTTGGGGAGGCTCGTCCCTGACTCCACCCCTTCTGCCTGCACCACCATTTCCCCCCTCCCCGCAGCCCTGTGACTGTTTACCCCCACCCTTACCCCATGACTGGCACCACAAGCCCCCCATCCAGAGAAGCCCCGAGTGCCTCCCCCTCAGTTGGAGGAGCCCCGGGCTGGCCAAAGCCCTGAGACACACTGCCCCACACACCTCAGCCAGACGAGCTCCGGGCCAGATGAAGCTCCAAGCCCCCCCGTCTGCCTGGAAGCACCTTGGGCCAGCCACAGCTGCACCTCTCCTCCCCTCCTCTCCCCAAACCCAAGCCACCCAGATATGTTTTTCATTAGTATTTGGACCTCTATTATGCTAAACCATTTTTAAATTTACTTCAGAATTGTTGCACAGACAATGTTTATCTTTTACCAAAAAAGCAAAAGAAACAATAAGAAAAAAGACAAGAATGTGCAAAGCATCTTATTTGTGTTTCTATTCTGTTAGGTCCAGTAAAGAGTAGAGATATCAGTGTATTATTTTTATTACTGAGTCTGCAAAAAAATAAACCCAAAACCTTACATAAATCAATTACAATGATCTGGATATATATATGTGTGTGCATATGACTTTATTAACTACAGGAAAAATAAATAATTTTAGGAAAAAGTATCACTGCGGCCATCAGCAAGAGTTGGTGGCCACACTTTGAGGCCACCAAAAAATCTGTTGCGAATACCCCTGTTCTAGATCCTTTTCACAACACAATATGGTGAGCAGTAAAACAGTTCAGCCACAAGTCACCAACTCTTAGACCTGCTATAGGCTGGTATTTTATCTTCATTGCTGGTAGCCGTATTCCAATTTCTACAGTGAGTAACTCAACAAAGAAGGAAGCAGATCCCAATAGTACCCACGTGGTGTACATACCCATAATTTTTCTCCTTCCACTAGCAGAACAGACCAAATACACTTGCATTTAGGCTCTTCCATGCTATAAAATACAATTAAGTGGTACTGATTCAATGGCAATTTCAGAAAAGTAGTTTCTGCTTGTAGGGACAAGCTGAAGTTTACCTCTTGATAAAGGTCCAAGCACAGATAGTCACCTGCCTGGCATCCAGGTTTAAAATTAATAATGTCTTATATGCTATCCTGACAGCCCAACACTTTCCAGAGTAGTTGAATTACATGTGGAGGAACAGGAATCTTGTACTGACTTAAACTGCTTGTAAAAAGAGCTTTGACCTTCAGCTTTGATCTTCACATACTTAGTAAACATCTGACCGCCACCATCTGATACCTCCCCTACCCACACAGAAATATTCAGTTAAATTATCCCCCAAGTCTGGTCTTGAAGCTGTGATTTTTTTAAAAATGTTTTAAAATGAAAAACTGTTCCTGCTTTCATTAATCCTATAACATCTGGAGAAGATGCATCAGTCCAGCGCCCAGGGAACAGAGACTGGCAGAGTCTCAGCAGTGAGACCAGGCTGAGAAGAGGCAGAGAAAACTGGTGACAGGCTGGGCAGAGTTTTATGGATGGCAGTAGAGACTAAACCTGGGACTAGGCACCTAAAGTCTGGGGTTTAGGGGCACCTAAATACCTCTGTGGATCCCACTCTTAATCATTAGTACAAATTTGAAAAGCTCCACAATTTAAGAAATATTATTTTGCATATACAAATGTTACACTTACAGCAGTTCATTTGGACTATACGTAATTTGTGGCTTGTTTGGCCAGAAGCTAATCAATCGACATTCACCAGCACTAAGGTTTAAGTTAAGAAACAAAACAAATCAAATCACATCAGCCCCACCGCCCCCAACCCTGAATTGTAGAATCTGTATCAAGTTTAAAGGAATATTGGCAACTTCAATTGTTTGAGGATTCTAGTTTAGAACTGAGTACCCTTTAAATAAAGAACAATTTTTTAAAGAATTCCTTACAAAAATTAAGAGATTTTCTGCATTTCTGATGATGTTCAGAAGAGTCTTTGTAGTACAGAGGAAAGTGTGTGGGCCAGGCAGCAACCCCATCCAACATGCCTGGGTTCCTGGCCCTTTACTTTCCCCTCTGTACACACACATCTGCCTGAAGTCTCTTCAGTATCAGCTTTTACTGCTGAAGTTGCTGGCAAGCACCCTGCCGCAGCATCTGGAGAAGGAAACATTACTGAGCATATTTCTGGCATGAGTGCGATGTTGACATGCCAGTGCATGAGACAGGAAGTGCAATTATCCATTAACAAAACAATGAAACTGACCATACACAGAGTGCTGCCTAACACCCAAGGTAAACAATTGGAAAAATATTGTCACTGCACTTACATTGTCTGTAACTGTAGGTACCAACACTTTATACAAATGTGATTTCCAAGTGCATAGTTTCCCTTTAAGGAACATAAATATAATTTTAAAAATCTAGTGGCTTTTGTATAACCGTTTCTCTGGTATTTAGCTATAGGATTAAAAGAATTTGCTTAAAAAGATCAAAGCATGAAATGATAGTATAGGCTTAGTTTCCTCAAAGATACTATAGTAACACTTTGTACAAATTGCTTCTGGAATCTGAATAAGCACTCTGAGTTTATATATTTTGGTTTAGAAACGCTTCCTCCCATAAGGGCTTACCTACACAGGCATTTTACAGCACTGCAACTTTCTCACTGAGGGTTGTGAAAAAACACACTCTTGACAGCAGCAAGTTCAATTCCCAGCACTGATAGCTATGCCCCTCATGGAGGTGGGGTTTTTTAGAGCACTGGGAGAGCTCTCTCTCAGTACTCTGACGCCACTACAAAGCGCTTTAACATTGCCAGTGTAGACTAGCCCTGAGAAGTTCAGTCTTGAGTGAAGTAATAATTCTATGAAGGTGTTACAGAAAGCAAAGGAGGAAACGTAATATACAAAAGTCAATCAATCTAGAAATCAAACCTGTCTACTTCCTAGGAATTTGTACTAGTCAAGATGCTCAATTAAAGGAGATGGCTTCTCTGTCTAGAAAGACAGGGAAGGTGATAGGTTGTTTAGTAGGAAAAAAACAAATCGCACAAATTAAGATTTCACATTTTTGAAAGTGTTTTATTGGTTTCAATTCCATTATTAAAATAGTGAATAATATAATTGTTACACTAATATACAATGCCACCTAGTGAACAGAGTACAAAAATTCACACCTCAGGCTTTATTAGATAGAAGATCAATACTTGTAGGAAATCTAGTGTTAGTGGAGCTGTTGTTACATGCAGTATAAAATCCAGGCCTGTAGACATTTTAAAAGTAAAAATCCACATCTTCATTTGGTCAAAGGAACGGAACCATTTCAGGTTTAAGGAAAATTAATTAATGAAACTTACAATATAGAGGGACTCCCCCAGCAGCCCCATGCCAGCCATAGCAGTTCCAGCTGCACCAACCGGAGCAGACCCAGCCTCACCGGCCGGAGTGACTCCAGCCCCGCCAACACTAGCCAGCCCTTTAATCAGTTAACTGTTTAAATGAAATCTTTTCAATCTTTTAAATGGTTTACTTTTTAAATGATATTTACATCCCTAAGAGGGACAGATATGGTTATTCATATCAGCGTTTGAATGCACATAGTAAGGAGACACAAGGCAAAACTCACCAAAATCTTTTCAAAGAAAAAACAGCTCCAAAAAAGTCTAATATACATAGCAAAAGAATTTACATACTTTTTGAAGTACTTTTTGTGAAAACACGTATTATTTGGAGAATTTACGCAGCTTTATCTAGACCTAATCTTACAACAACAACAACAAAAAGCACTGGAAAGTCAACTCGTTGCTTGGTCTGAAAGGTGCCACCAGCTAGCTGTAATTAGCTGCTAATGGAAATGACCAACAGATATAACGAGAAGTTTAAATCAGTTGGTTCTGCTTCCTTCTTAGGAAGAAACTGGAGTTTCAGGCCTGCATTCCACAATGGTGACTCTAAGAGCCAATTTGACAAGCAGGGAAAGTGTCCTTTTCTGTGGTCTATTTTAACTATGAACGTGCTCAATATATTTTTATACACTGTTCAGATTCTCTTTCCCATTAAAACACAAGGCAAATAACTGGAACAAATTATTAAAAGACAGAGATAGCTTTCCATCCTAGTTATTTTCTTTTCACAGGCATGGAGCCGGGAGGATTGATAGCACAGGTTGCAAGGTGAGGAAATGTGAATAAGGATAATAAGGGTCATAGGGGTTGCATCAGGAAAAGGAGTCTGAATAGAGGGGAGCAAAATAAAACCCCAAACTACGTATATCTCACTTGTTTCAGGCATCCCCTAAAATTCCCCAGATTCTGTAAACCTTTGCATTTTGGCTACAGTCCTGCCACCTCAAGTAAAATTTCAGCAATTGCTTATAAACATCTGATTGTCCCCTGCTCTGCTTTATGGCTGAGGAAATATATTCAACTAGCCATTGTTTCTGATCAGCATTTGATTATCCCAATATCCAGAGTTACACTGCTGTCATAGAGGCTGTGCATCCTTGACCTATTCTGACGGTATCCTCCTTCATCCAAGCTGTGCCAAGCAGATACTAGTTTTTGAGCTGTGAAAAATAAAGGACACGACTCCTTGGTCAATGCTGGTTTGTGTGCGATAAACAAACTCTGGACTCATTAGTCCTGCTCTAATTGAACTTTCTTGTCCACCTAGAGATACCTGCAGACCTGGCATGGTCAATGTGTTTTCCATTGCACTTTAATTTCCCAAGACTGTCTTCAAGTTGCTGTGAAAATATTTTGCATGGTATCAATCTCCTTTTATATGACCATATACATAACTTAGTGGTCTATTTACCTTTTCAAAATGGCAATTTCTCTACAAGTGATTTAAATATAAAACAGGGGCCTGCCTAAACTCTCTCCAGTTCAACAGCCTACACAGGCCTAGCATCATCTGGACATAAACAGAAACAAGTTTCTGTTCAGCTACTCTTCAGCATCAGCACCATTCATCTGTTATGAAACTCAGTCAATGATAACTTCAGACTTACCCACAAACTAACTGACTGGGCGGGGGCAGGGGAACAGGGGTGTAACAGACAACACTACAGACAATGTTTACATGAAAGCTTACTGGAAGAGGGCAGAGTTTAGTCAAGCGGAAACACAGGCATGGGAAAGAAACCTTTTCTGACATTAGATGCACTGGTCACATTGTAAAACTCATGGAATTTCACTATTTTGCTGCACTTCCCGACCAGCAGCACAGTGACAGCACAGGAGAACTGCCATAATTGCTCACACTCCAGATGTCCCATTTACCCACAGCTCCCCTCTCCCAAATGCTCTTTTAGAATCCACTCCCTTTTCTTGCTAATGTTGTTAACTTTTTAAAAGATATTAGGGGAAGAGGGGGAATTGTTTCAGAATTCTTCCATCTCCACGGGGGAAAAAATAGGCCATTTGAAACAAATATTAAGATATTTTCCCCAAAAAACTCTTGTAAAGGCCATTTGTTAGTATTCTTTTCTTTGAAGGACCCATCTTAATAGCTGAATTAAAATGGGATGTTGGCTTTTCAGAAGGGGTTCGATTCCTTCCACCCACAGTTACAGGAACAGAAAAAAATCTGTCAAGACAATTCTGCCTATGTACTATCTTCTATTTTTTTAAAATACACCACTTAATTCTTAAAACTATTAGTATGGAGATTTGTACCAAAATGGGATCTTCGTTTAAGATCTCATTTGCTCCTGTTGCTTACTTGGCACCTGAAATTTTAACGCTATGTTTCATTTCTCTCCTTGTAATATAATTATCACTCCTACTAAACAGACAATAGGCAAAACATGCTCTTTCATTTAAAAAATGTGGAGGAGGGAAGACTCTGCTGAAAACTACATGGACCTGATCCTTAGTTGGCATGCACTACCACAGCTCCCAGAGCTAAGGTGATTTACACCAGCTGATGATTTTGCCCATGAACTGAGATCCTTCCAGACAAAGGCTCCTTTTGGAGACATTAGCAGCCACACGAAGGAGAGCAGAGAAAATGGCCTTGCACTCTTGCTTAGTCCAAAGAGCCACAGGAAATTTAAGCCACGTGTTGTGTGCATTCATTTGGGTTGCCTGGTCCTCTAACATAGCCTGGCCTCACCCTGTCGGCCCGCAGTATCATAGCTGAATTTGTGGGGCTATGAATCACAAATCAGAAGTCAAATGCTGCTGTGAGTAGCATGAGCCTAAGGAGTTTCCCAAAGAAAAATACATGGGTTGCCAAGTACGTACAGTATACCGCCTAGAGAGACTATGCCATAGCTTTGCCTTCTAAAGGCTCACTGCATTCAAAATGCCATTGAACTCCCAACGTGCAGCCTTCTCCCACTGGATCTGTCAGGGATGAGTATCCCTCGCAGGCTTTGCTGCTCTCCTTTCTGACTTTTCAGCTCATACGCGTTTGCTGCCTTCTAAAGGGCAGAACAAATGAAAATGTTTGGCCAACAGTTTGAAATACATTCTTCAAATGAGAAATTTCATGGAAAGAGTTGAGCTTTAATGAATCCAGCCCAGGAGGAAAAAGGTGTCAGAAGTGCAGTTTAGTATTTTATCTTGAAAATATATGTCATGACAACTGAGGTCTGCATGTCCACCTCTACAGGAGAAAACTTCAAATAATTACCAACACTTTCACCAGGGAGAACATAAATTCTTACTCACGGCACTAGTTTACATTTGAAACATTTTCAAAATATTGTTTTAGCTGGGTATATTAGACCACCATAAGATATGACACACAGCAAACAAAGGGCTTCAATTAAACAGCTGGCAAAAGGCCAAAAAGAGATAAGAGCCCAGGCTGTCACTTGTTAAACAATATATATGGTTATTTTGGCAGCCAAAACAGAATGTGATAATTGAGCCATGACACACGTAAAAAAGCACATAATTTTAAAAGGAAAAGGTTCCTGAGCAAATTTTTTTTAAAAAAAGACATTTGTAGTGTGCTTAAACCAAACCAAGATACAGAAATAATGATAGGATCTGATCGATTGCATATCAATGGTTCATAAAGTCACACTTTCCAAGGCCAGAAGGAACCGTTGCGATCAACTAGTCTGCCTTCATGCATAACACAGGCCATAGAAATTCCCCAAAATAATTCCTAGAGCAGCTCTTCAAGAAAAACATCCAGTCTTCATTTAAAATGATCAGTGCTGGAGACTCCACCACAATCCTTGGTAAATGGTTCCAATGGTTAATTACCCTCACTGTCAAATATTTATGCCTTATTTCCAATGGTCTAGTTTCAGTTTTCAGCCACCGGATCACACTATGCCTCTCTTGCTCGACTGAAGAGCCCTATGAAAGGGTTCAGGAGAAACTCTAATCCCAGGCGGCCCCACCCAGCTGAATCCACAGAGCATACTTCAGCTGGAGGTGGAGCTTAAAAGGGCCCAAAGAGCTTGTTTCTAGACCTCTTTTAGGGCAAGAAGGAGAGGTTGAAGACTGGCTGGGACTGGACATTCATGTGGAGCAATAGATGGATCCTGTATCTTCCCTGAAACCCTGCCACATCGGGGACAGAGAAGACTGACTGATGACCTGACTGGATGGTCGGGTCAACCGCCATCAAAAGGCAGACGGCCACAGGGCATTATGATGGGCCAGTGGAAAGATTAGAGTTGTGGTAAGCAGAGGCCTAAACCCGTAGCCCCTAGGTGATGCCATCAGCAAACACTGCCCATCACAAGCCCATTATTAAATATTTGTTCCCCCTTTGGATACCAACAGACTATAACCAAATCAGTATAGAACTTTCTCTTTGTTAGTTAAATGGATTGAACTCTTTGAGTCTATTGCTGTAAGGCAGGTTTTCTAATCCTTTGATCATTCTCATGGCTCTTCTCTGAAACCTCTCCAATTTATCAACATCCTTCTTGAATTTTGGGCACCAGAAGTGGACGCAGCTTTCCAGTAGCAGTTCCACCACTGCCAAATGCAGAGATAAAATAACCTCTTTAATTCCTACTCAAGATTCTCCTGTTCATGCATCTCAGGATCATCTACAGCATCATACTGAGATCTCATGTTCAGCTCATTATCCACCACGATTCCCAAATCTTTTTCAGAGTCACTGCTTCCCAGGAAAGAATCCTTCATCCTGTAAGTGAGGCCTACGTTCTCTGTTCCTCGATTTATATATTTACATTTAGCTGTATTAAAACGCATATAGTTTGCTTGCGTCCAATTTACCAAACAATCCAGCGAAGACTGCAAATTTTACTCAGTGATGACTTTATGTTTTTCTATTAGGTCATTTATAAAAATGTTACATGGTGTAGAATCAAGAACCAATCCTGGCAGGACTCCTTCCCCTCCCAACTCAAAAAGCACCACACTTGCTTAAAACAATTCCCTATTTAGAATTCCAATTTGAGACCTGTTAGTCAATTTTAATCTATTTAATGTGTGCTATGTTAATTTAACATCATTCTAGTTTTGTAATCTTGTGGTGTTTTAATCATCTACATACAATTAAACAAAAATGTAGGTATAAAAGTCCATGGAGAACAATTATCAATGCTTTACCTTTGAAAGAAGATAAACCTACAAAACTGTACTCTGTTTTTTTGTTTTTCACTGCACTTTAATGTTAACTCAAACACCAAGTTTTTACACAGCTTGTTACTTTCAAAATTATAATGCATGTTAACTTGATTTAAAACTAAAAAAGCAAAGCCCATAATCTTCCTACATACTTTGAGTACTAAAATAAAAAATAATAATTTATGAACAGAATCTCTTAAATCACCTTTCTGCTACAAGGAAAAATGACTGCCTTGTTTAAAACAAGAAGTATATTAGTATGCTTTGATAGCAATAGCTGTTTCGAAAACAAAGCCCACAAGCTTTATATTTTCTATGCAACATTCAGAAATGACATTGTCTCACTGCATATGTGGTTTTATTAAATAATTCAAGGACATAACAAACGAATGTACTGAATAAAGACATGATTTTACGTTAACCTCAAACACTAATGGAAAGCTTCTCTATAACTGAGCTGAAGTTTACATGCTGAGTATTGCTATTAGTACATGCTATTTCTTTCTGGACTAAAGTACTCAAAAATCTTATCCATTTTCAAACACACTCCAAAAAAACTCTCAGCATTAAAAGTAGTCCATGACCTACAACTATAAACATATGGCATGACATCTAAATTAGCTACAAAGAGCTTACTTCCTATTCTTACTCTAAACTGAATACTGCGCTAAAAATGTATTTAAATGAACAGTCAAAATTCATTATGTGCATTCTGTAACAGTATGTCATTGTCCATACTCAAGAACTTTAACACCCCGCCCCCACACACACACACACCCCATATCTATTTTTTCAGTTTCAATCCCACCAGTGTTAGCAACAGTGAGACTACAGGTACGGATGGACTCTGAAGTCTCCCCACAATGCTAACAGCAATGGAACTGAACTGCTGCAGGTAATGGTGAGAAACTTTCAAAAAAATTCCGTAGCAGACTAGAACAAGCAATAAAAAGAAATCAAGGAAATTATCAGTTAAGACCCTGACATTCAGACCAATTTCACTTCTCACATCCCACCTCTCAATTGTCATTATGCCCACAGCTGTGCAGTTTTGCTCCAGCAATCTCCCTTCCAGTTCCAAACATTGAACCATCAGTAACATACCTCATCTCTAACAACCAGAGAAGGCTAAAACTGCACATTTATAGTGAGGCCAAAATAAAGACTCCAGGCTGATAGATGGTTTTTACACAACTTAAAGTCTAAGCACAGCACACAATTATAAAAATTCTATAATCTACTTTTTACAGTTTGAAAAAAAAGTGTCTTTAATGACAGTGATATTAACTTAAATGTCAACAACAAAGGAAATGGAAAAGATCAGGTATGAAAGAAGAATATATATTTCTGGATGTTGCTCTAGAAGATGCATCAGACAAATTTTATTCTTGAAGTATAACAGATTTTCAAGAGTTTCCAATGCATATCAACAAAAAGTAAAAAATAATGTTAGTCCTAAAATATTGTCGCCAAAGAACTTCCTTTTAAGAACACAATATGAAATATCACGTTTCCTGTAGAATATTTTAGATTCACCAGGGTAGATGAAAATCTATTTAAAAAAATTAAATTAGATTTTATGGATTTTGTTAATTATACATTTTTCTTTTTAAAAATAAACCTGCTTAAAGTGAAATCTGAATTTAAGGCCTAAATTTATGATAAACGTCTTAAAACTTTTAAATAAAAAGAAATGTGTAGAATCCATGAGACTTTATCAAATAGTGAGTTCATGGCTTTTTTCTATGTAAAAAAAAAAGAATCGGGGGGAAAAAAATCTAACTTTTGAGGTCAAGCTTTATAAATATGGCACAATAGGTCAGCCCAAGTAACTCAGGAGATTGTCTCATTTTCAAGAGACTTAAGCAAGTAGTAGGTTTGTTAGGTGTCCAGTTTTTAACCAAACACCTGGTTGAAAAGAGACTCTCCCCAGCCTCCGCCATCTCGGTGAAAATGAGCAAGTGAGGGTGTGGGGGAGAAAGCGCAGAAGGAGGGAGGGAGAGGACAGGGCCCCAGAGCAAGGGTGTTCAGTTTTGTTCAGTCAGAAAGTTGGCAACCCTAGCAAATAGGAATTTAAGCTCCAGCCACTTTCACTTAGGTATATTTCAAAATTTTCCAAGGCTGACCTGAAATAATCAGTTTAATTCAGGGACTACAGTTAATCCAATAGTTCCTTTAATATGCCATTTTATTGTAAATGTGAAACATGTTTTGATAAGAGCAGGGTCTGTATCCAAACCATTTAAGGTTGTTAATAAAAATAACTGTATTTGCTGTTGTGTTTAATTAAATGCCAGTTATCATCCTATTGCAGCTTGACACAAATCATGTGCAAAAATTATTTAGTAAATAAGCACTGTATCATTCATTTTCTAACATACTAAAATGTATAATTAATAAAAATCTAAAAGTATTAAGGTACATAATTGCTTAAATAAATGTATCTAGGTACAGTGTACCCTCCTAGGTAGCAAGAAGATAAACCAAATCTGATGAAAAGGTTTACAATCAACATGTAAATCAACGTTTTAATTGTTATGTCACCCAATGAGACTGCACCTTTCTTAAGAAAATAACTGCAGTACAAATGGAAAAGCTGATTAAAATCAAGACTTTGCACTGAGTGATTTAAACCACCTTGATTTATATCAGTCCGCCCTGGTATCCATTATTTTTTCCAAGAACACTTAATATTATTACCACAAAGATTAGATAAACATATGTTGTTTGTTTACTTTGCATAGTTGACACCACTTTGTACATAATCCATTTCACTACTTTGAGGATGGCCATTTGCACGTCTTGTCACATGTGTTGCTAAGTAAAGCTGTCTGCCGTCTGCTGAAACAAGACCTGATTCAGGAAAGCACTGAAGCACATGCTTAATATTTATTTACATGCTTAAATGCTTTCCTGAATATGGATGGATAAGAGATAGACCTCTGGACTTTCCTGAAGTAGTGACACAAACTGGAGAAGTAACAGGTAGGTAGGTATATGAGTGGAGACACAGAGGAGAGTGAAAGAGGAAGGAGCCAGAGCTAGATAGTGTTGCTCGTAGGCCTGCCCAAACAATACTTCTAAATTTCAGTTAGGGAGGAGAAAAGCTTCCCCCCGCAAGAATTTAAAAAAACCAAACATATTGGCTGCTCTATTTGAAAATTAATGCATTTTACAAAAACTAGTCATTTTAAAAAATCAAGCTGACAGTGACCTTTTAACATTAGGAACCCATAATCATGACTACATCACAGGGGACATGGCAGACTAACTAAAATGGACAGATGTTTGTGATACTTGTGGTGTTTTAGATGCTGCTTGTAATTATTAGAACTGGGAGTCTGTAGGACAGGAAATAGGAAGGAGGGGAGAGGAGGTAAGCCAAGTCTGAGTTAGAGCTACACAGGGGTGCAGCAGCAGCTTTGTAAGAGGTTTCACCACTGTTAAATGAAGTCTGTTAAAGTTTGTTAATATCTTGCCTGCTTGATACAACATTTTGGTGACGAGGATGGACCTTCTGCCTCTGAACCCACCTGCACCCTTTCTGCAAAGCCCAGGTGAGCCTCCAATTGCTTTTAATGTCTGGATTCATGTGTTTGAGACTTATCTGCTTGCAATCAGTGCTACAGAGATTTCTGAAGTAAGAAAGCGTGCTCTGCTAATCCACTGCCTTGGAGCAGAAGGGCAGCGTATATTTTACACTTTCCCCCTTGCAGATGATAAATATGAGACTGCACTCACTGCATTAAAGAACTTTTTTGTGCCAAAAGTGAATGTAGTAGCTAATTGCTACAGATTTCGCCAGCGAGAGCAGAAACCAGGGGACACTATAATGCAGTATATTGCTTCTCTGAGGAGTTTGATTGTAACTTGTGACTTTGGGAATATGGCAGATGAGATGATTAGAGACCAGCTCATTGAGAAAACAACCATGCTTCGTGTAAGAGAACACTTACTTCTAGAACCGCAACTTACACTAGAAAAAGCAATAACCATTGCTACCCAGATTGAGTCAGTTATAGCAGAAGCCAAAATAATGAGCATGGATACAGGAGGCACAGTCCAGGCTGTGACCCCTCTGCAGAAAAGTTCACTATTGTTGCAGACAAACAATTACAAGAGGAAAACTAATGAAAACCCATAGAATCAGCAAATGCAGAGTACAGCAAAGGCATGCTTTCACTGTGGATCCCCACAACACCTTGCAAGCTACACAAGATGTCCTGCAAAAGTAGTTCAGTGCAATCATTGCAGGAAGATTGGGCATTTTGCTAAAGTATGCCGTAGTAGCCAGTCCAATCAACAAGTGCATGCACTTACAATACCAGATGTTACTGTGCTGAGCATGGACAAAATCACCACTGCACATATTCCAGAACAGATAAAGTGCACTGTAAATGTTTCTGCCATGCTCTCAGGAAAACCACATTCTATTCAGCTAATGTTGGACACTGGCTCAGCAGTATCCATACAACCTGATTCCATCTATTTGCATTACTTTAAAGATGTGCCTCTTACTGAACCCAAACTTCACTTGGTGTGCTATTGAAAAACCAAATTCCAGTATTTGGCTGCCTGCCAGCAACAGTGACTTTTGGTGATTGTTGTGTAGCTGCAGAGTTCTACATTGTCCACAAAGGCACTCCTATCCTTGGCAGAGATCTCATGGCTGCTTTAAACCTCAGGGTAGTTAATGGACGAATTGATCTGCCTCAGCAAAGCACTCTTGCAGTACACACACCAGCTTCAGCTGGGACCCAAGATCAGGCTGAGGAGAAACTCGGCTGTGCTTATGGCTTTCTGCATAAAGTTAAAATGCAAAATAATGTGATGCCTGTATGACAGAAGTTACGGCGCTTACCATTTTCAGTCAAGGAAGCTGTTTCAGAGGAACTTAAAAAGCTTGTTCAAAAGGATATTATTGAAGAGAGCGACTCCTCGGAATGGGTTTCACCTATAGTAGTGACGCAGAAGAAGGATGGAGGCATTCGCCTTTGTGTGGACTTAAGGGAGCCAAATAAAGCTATTGTGATTGACAGCCACCCTCTTCCTCACATAGAAGAAGTATTTGCAGAACTCTGTGGAGCAAAGATGTTTTCTACTCTTGATTTGCAGAGTGCATACCATCAAGTTATGTTGCATGAAGATAGCAGAGACCTCACAGCATTTATTACACAGGAGGGACTATTTTGTTTTAAACGTGTTCCATACGGTCTTGCATCTGCCCCAAGTGCCTTCCAAAAAATGTCAGTGATTCTGAAGAATCAACAGGGAGTTCAGTGCTATCTGGATGATATTATCGTGTTTGGAAATACTTCTGAGGAGCATGACAATAACCTGCAGTCTGTCCTAAAATGCATCAGCATAGCAGGCCTCAAGCTCAATAGGTCTAAATGTAAATTTAGACAAACTGAACTCTCCTTTCTGGGGCATACAATTACACCGGCTGGACTAAAACCTGATCCAGAACATATCCTAGCAATTTCAAATGCTCATCCTCCAACAGATTTGCAAACCTTACGTTCCTTTTTAGGTCTTACCTCCTGGTATGCAAAATTCATTCCTAATTATGCTTCTGTTATTGAACCGTTACGAGAATTACTACGGAGAAATTCAACTTTGGTGTGGACAACGGATGCACAAGCTAGTTTGGAAACTGTGAAAGACTTGATTGTACATAGTCCAGTACTTGCACTATTCAGTCCTGCATTGCCCACAATTGTGACCACTGATGCTTCTGATTATGGACTTGGAGCTGTCCTCACACAAGTTCATGAGGACAACACGGAGAGAACTGTTGCCTTTGCTTCAAGGACACTAAGTGATGCTGAGAGAAAATATTCTACAGTTGAAAAAGAAGCACTTGCTTGCGTCTGGGCTACTGAAAAATGGAGAACTTACCTGTGGGGCCGCACGTTCAAGTTGCGCACAGACCACAGCCCTTTGACAACACTGCTAACACAAAAGGATTGGGAAGAGCAGGAAATCATATTGCTAGATGGTCTGCAAGACTGCTCTCTTTCAATTAGGAACTGGAATATAAGCCTGGAAACCAAAATGTAGTAGCTGATTGCCTTTCTCGCCTGCCTTTGTCTTCACCAGGTGGTCCACCGGAAGATGAGGATGAAGTAGTTGCGCTTATTACAAGCACTCTTACTGCAGTTACAAGAGAGCAATTCCAAGCTGCTTGTTCCACATGTCCAATCCAACAAAAGCTATGGGAATTTCTGACAAAGAGATGGCCCACTAATCCTAAAAACCTTGACTCAGTTTTGCTGCCTTATTTTAGAGTTTGGGATGAACTTTCTTTGCTTGATGGCTGTGTGCTACGAGGTACACACCGGCTACTTGTGCCAGAAGAATTACAGTCAAAATTCATACACCTGGCACACAATACTCATCAAGGAATTGTCAGAACCAAACGACGACTATGGGATCTGTATTGGTGGCCAGGGATGGACTCCCAAACTGAAGCAGTCATAAAATCCTGTGTCACTTGCCAAATGCATGATTAGACAGCAGTGACATGTACCCCACCATTACAGCCTGTTCCTCTTCCTGATTCTGCATGGGAAAAAGTTGCGATTGACATTGTAGGACCCTTTGATACTGCTCCAATTGACTGCCGTTATGCTATCACTTTAATAGACTATTTCAGTAAATGGCCTGAGGTAGCATTTACATCGCAAATCTCTTCTGCTACAGTAATTAAGTTCCTCTCTTCAGTTTTTAGCAGGGAAGGTATCCCCAAAGAACTGGTTTCAGATAATGGTAGCCAATTTACATCGCAGGAATTTGAAACTTTTCTAGCAGAGAGGAACATTTTACATAGAAGATCATCCTTGTATTACCCTTAAGCCAATAGGGAAATTGAACGGTTTAACAGAAGTTTGAAAGAGAGTTTGCGAACGGCTAAACTGGAAGGGCGATTGTGGATACCCTTCACTACTGATTTCTTGCAAGCATACCGGGCTACACGACATGCCACAACTCAAAGATCACCAGTAGAGTTACTGCACGGGAAACAGATGAATACTAAATTGAATATTGCTGGATTGTTAAAGGCAAGACCTGATGCCCCAAATGAGGATGATGTGAGAAAAACAGTTGAACAGAAACAAGCAAAGTATAAGGCTTTCACAGACAAACGGCGGGGTGCTAAGGAACCAAAGTTTGAGTGTGGGTCCTTTGTTAGAATAAGAAAACCTGGACTTTTACGCAAAGGGGACCATAAATTCACATCTCCTCTTAAAATCATAGAGAAGAAGGGGCCTTACACCTATCGACTTTCTGATGGGCGGGTATGGAATGCTTCTTATCTTGCACCTGCCTATGCACCAAGAGGAGACTATGCCAACACCCAGTCCGCACTGGATGACTTCACCACAGTACCAACACAACAAGACGTTGCACTGGAACCGGGGTTTGAAAGGCGGTCTGTCAGACCCAGATGACCACCTGTCTGGACTAGAGACTATGTTATGTAGTATTTACAGTGTTTTCAGTGTAACAATTCTGTCAACAGTATAGTGTCTTGTTCCGTATTTGTTGCTGTGATTAGAACTACTATGGTTATTTTAATTGAGAGAGTTTCTTAAGAGAGGAGGGAATGTGGTGTTTTAGATGCTGCTTGTAATTATTAGAACTGGGAGTCTGTAGGACAGGAAATCGGAAGGAGGGGGGAGGAGTTGAGCCAAGTCTGAGTTAGAGCTACACAGGGGTGCAGCAGCAGCTTTGTAAGAGGTTTCACCATTGTTAAATAAAGTCTGTTAAAGTTTGTTAATACCTTGCCTGCTTGATACAACAATACTACAGAAGATGAATATCACGTTGAATTCACTAAATTCAAACAGCTTTCAAGTACAAGTGCAGAACACAGTCACCCAGAAACCATGGAGCGGCAATTTACTGTGTTGGCGCACATGCCCAAGCCAGCCAGTGAAACAGCTCAGCCAACACACTCAGCTCTACACCAGCGGTTCTCAAACTTCATGGCACCCTGACCCCTTTCTTACCACAAAAATTACTACATGACCCCACAAGGGTGGACCGAGGCCTGAGCCCCGGGTCGGGGGGGCCAAAGCTGAAACCCAAACCCTGCCACCCCAGGCAGTGGGGCCAAAGCCGAAGCCCAAGGGATTCAGTCCCGGGTAGGGGGCCTGTAACCGGAGCCCCACCATCCAGGGATGCAGCTGAAGCTTAAGCTCTGCCACCCAGTGGGGCTCTGGCTTCAGCCTGGGCCCCAGAAAATCTAATGCCAACCCTGGCAACTCCATTAAAACGGTGTCGTGATGCACTCTGGGGTCCCGACACACAGTCTGAAAACCACTGCTCTACACTGCAAGAGACAGCAAACGGTTAAACTATTGTATTGACACAAATCAATGTCATCTGTAAATTCTTGGCCTCCCTAAGGAAGAAGAGAGATCTGATCTGCTATTTTAAGAAATGGTTGGGAAAAAATCTAAATCTAGATATGGAAAATGAGTCAGTGTCCACAAAACTAAGGGAAAGCCCCTTTACTAATAAGAAAGATGCAAAAAGTGAGATTATTGAAGAAGTTTAATAGCTGACAGGAAAAACAAGCATTTGAGGTGCAAAGATATTGTTCTTCCTGGATTCTGGACTCTACTCTCACTATCTAGCTGTGAAGAGCACCTTCATGGAATTAAAAGTGATGATTCACTTTTGTAGTTAAGAAGTCTTTAGAGAAAGCACAAAGGAAAACAGTTTCAGGACATGAAGGAAAAAAGCTCACATCAGCCTTACTGAGCAAGACAGTACGTGAGAAATGGGGATAAAGCTGTGCTGGGAACAGTCAAAGGAATAATTGATATATAATGTAACTGAAGAAGAATGTGAATTTTAAAAATGTTAATTTAATGTTAATTTGTTAACATCTATCTAGAGAATCACAGCTGTTTCTTGTTGTGGCCATGTTAATTCAATATTACATTTGGGCTTTTGTTCTTGGATGTAATTACTATATAGACTTGGTCTTAAAAATACAAGGACCTATAGCATGCACTAAAGCAAAGAACTTTTATCTGCTCAGTGTTGTTTTCAACAGTGTTGGTAAAACATATGTACCGGTATCCTTCCCTCCCCACAAACTGCAATACACCATAGGAGATTATAACACATTCAGCAGTGTAAAATCCTCTCTTCGGTATTCATATTCTGGCTGGGTTTCCTGGTGTTTTAAATTTATCTAACAGAAATAGTAATAATAATAATAAAAACTTTGGACTTCTTTTATTTTTTTTTTTATATCTCACATTTAAAAAAAGAAGACCCATGCAAAAAACTTGGAGCGCCGTGACAATAATTAAATTTACAATCCACCTAGCAGCATTAATTTATTTGCATATTAGAATTAACCCTGCATACCAGAAGAATTAAATAATTAGTGGTGACAATTTATAGCAGATAGTAAAAATGAAAATAAAAAACTTCTCATAAAGCTTCTCTTTACCAACACACCCAGGAACAATCATACTAAGGAACATTCTTCTTCCAAAACCCTGTTTTAAAGCATTCATCTCAATTACCACAGCACCAGGCCCACTGTATTATTAGAACTTCTACAGGAAATTGGAGCATCTATTGTTATCACACTTTCACTTCTTAGACCTTTGAGTTTCAGATCCTGGATGCAATACAGTGCAGCCACTTTGCATTATCTAATGGGCAGAATCTGGCAATAGAGCTAGCATACCTGGGTCATAAGGATCACTTCTCAAGGAGATACGGGTTCATAACAGACCCTATTCTGTGCTGCCAGTGTTAGAACATGGTTATGGGACCCCCTAGAAAGCACTAGTCCCTGACTGAGGTTTTGGACCCTGAGGATAATTAACAGCCAGTGTAATTTAGACAGCCTCTCTAGCTACTGTAACTTTACACTAGTGGCCCCAGAATCAGAGTGCAAATGTGAGCTTCCCTGCCCTTTTGCGACCTGCTCTTGATTGCAGTTGACTAGCCCTCAGGGTCTGGTCTTTCAGATGGCTCAAACAATATTTCCATAGTGCCATCATGACTAACACCATTTTACACTTTTCTAGCATTCTACTCATAGGCGTGCACACGGGGTGTGTGCCCAGGCACACCCTAATGCAGGGGTGGGCAAGCTCGTCCTGCCCAGCGCGCCTCTGCTGCCAGCCAGGGAGACTCCCCCCCACAGCCCTGCCCCTGCCTTCCCCCATCCCCCGGAGCCTCAGCACCCCGCATCCAGGAGTGGCCCTGGACTGCACTGCGGCGGCGTGGCTCTGGCGGGCCCTCAGCTCCTGCCACTCAGAGCCATGTGGTAAGGGGGAGGGGCACCGCCAGAGCCACGCTGTCCAGGGCCGCTCCTAGATGCAGGGCGCTGAGGGTCCGGGAGACGGAGGATAAGCAGCATGGTAAGTGGGTGGGGCTGCGAGCTCCAGTGGGCCGAGAGGGAGGAGCTCAGGCTCCACCGGAGCCATGCCGCTGCAGCACTGTCCAGGGCCGCTCCTGGACGTGGGGCGCTGAGGCTCCGGGGGGAGGGGGGTAAGCAACATGGTAAGGGGGCCAGGACTAGGGTGGGGGGTTGTATAAGGGGCAGGGAATCCTGGGGACAGTCAGGGTACAGGGAGTGGGGAGAAGGGGGTTGGGCCGAGGTTCTATGGGGGTCAGTCAGGGGACGGGGAACAGGGGGGGTTGGATAGGGCATGGGAGTCCCGGGGGTCTGTCAGGAGGCGGTGAGGAGGATAGAGATTGGGGCAGTCAGGGAGCAGGGTGGGTTGGATGGGGGGTGGAGTTCCTGGTTGGTGGCTAGGGGCGGGGAGGTCTCTGAAGGGGGCAGTCAGGGGACAAGGTTAGGGGGGGTTGGATGGGTCAGGAGTTCGGAGAGGCCTGTCAGGGGGTGTGAGTGTGGAGAGGGGTCAGGGCAGGCAGGGAGCAGGGGGAGTTGGGAGTCCTGGAGGTCTGTCCGGGGGCAGGGGTGTAGATTAGGGTCAGGGCAGTTAGGGGACAGATAGGGGATGGGGGGCAGTTAGGGTGGGGGAATCTCAGGAGGGGGCATTCAGGGGACAAGGGCAGTCAGGGTTGGAGGTTTTGAGGGGGGCGGGAAGTGGGAGGAAGTGGATGGGGGCAGGGCTAGGGCAAGGCTCCCTGGGTGCACACTCTAATGAAATGTGCTGCGCACACCTATGATTCTATGCAACTAGCAATCCCTGTTGCACAGATTTTACATACTGAAGGTATGAGTGGGTACAGTACAAGACATATTATAAACACAGCTTGTCAAATTACTCATTGCAAATAACATCTCTTGCAAATCTAGCCCTGTTTGACTTCTTGTTTCTCTCAATGGTGAACACTTAGGAAAAAACAAACAGAAACACTTTACACAAGCAATGGTCTATGGACTGTTCACTACCTTATTTATGAAACGTGCTGTATAATTGTGTTTGCTTTAATTGGATGACTGAAGGTTTTGAAATTAAGAAACTTCTATAACACATTTTTGGATGAACATTGGTTTGTCCTAAGATTTGCAGAAGCTTGTGTTATTCACAAATATGTCCATAAATACCTGGTAGACTCCAAACAGTAACATTAATGGATCTAACACATTACAGAAAACCAGTCTCAGCACTTACATTTGTGAATCAGTCTTTAAAAAAAACAAACATGTTATCACCTCAGGCTCTAAATCTAGTGCTATGTAGGTAATCGCAGAAGTGGGCGGGTGACCATTGTAGCTGGAAGGTTTCCCAGATTAGTTGCCTTTTAGGAGGATTTTAAATGGGAGCTTATTTCAAGTATAGAAGTAGAAACACTTTTTACTGTCACCCTTCCTTCACCTATACCAAACCAAGTGAAGGCAGAGCCCAGTTCTGATTACTTAGATCATGGATTCTATTATTTGGTACCTGAATCCAAAAATCCTTAGTCTTCCATGTGCAAAAATCTGAAAATGCCTGTTGTAGCAGTAAAGTTAAAGAAAAAAATAACTATAGCAAATACTGATGGAAAACAACTAATGCAGTTGCAAGTTTGAAATCTATTTTAGCTAAAAATAGTGTAACAGCTAAGGAAATAAAGCAGAGTGTTACCTTAGCTCTGCATTACAATTATGCCAGTAAGTGGTAGTCCTTTAAAACTTAGATTTAAACATTTTATTAAAGCTAATGTTAAAAAAATATATAACACATAGGTTAAGAAAAGAGTGTCTGTAGATTTGGGTATAGTGCTTAAGTTATCCACAAATACAAAGTTAGTTTTTAAAAGTCATATAATACATAGAGTACATAATCAGTAATAACCCAAATTTAGATGAATAGATTTAACAATACAGTTTAGATATTAGAATCTGAATACTTGAGTACATCACTCATGAAAAGTTGTACAGAGATTTGGTTGTGAAAAGCAAAGTATATCAATGAGTGGAGATTGTCTGTAAGTGAGAATTAGATTGGTTGTCCATTTAGAAAATACAATCCATGAGGAAAGTGTTTGCTACTTTCCAGCTCGATTCCTCCCTTAGCAACATAGAAGATATACAAAAAAGTGACCCACGATAGACATAGATAGAAGAGTCTTGTTCATGCTCTAAGTGATGTGTGATGGTGTGGGAGGGATTCAAACTCCTCCATTGATTGAAACACCCCTAATTTAAAACAATTTCTGAAGTATGGATAATCTTCTATACAGTAACTGATTTGCCAGAATTGAGAAGTATCCTGTTGCCCTTTTTTATTCTCCAGTCTCAATGTACTTTAATGATGAGTTCTTCACATGGGTGTTCAATGACAGGGTATCACCAGCTTCCCAAGATTTCAGCAGCCAAAGAATCTGGCACAACATCCACACTCTGCCTCAGAACTGTGTTCCAGATTGAAAGATTTAACTAGTGTTCTTCTAGCCCACGTATTTGTGAAGACAGTCTACAAAATGTGAGCCAAGTACAAACTGACGCAATGGTGTCTACATGAGTCTGCAGAAAGTCTGAACAAAACCTCAGATCTGAACTGCTAACACCTTCACTTCAGTGTGTTAAATTGCAAACCACAAAGTGGCAGTGTAAATGTCAATTTCACTTGCTTACCATTTAGTTGAAACATCCAGGTAAGATGCCTGTCTCACCCCCCCACTTCTCCATCCCCAACTGCTCGCCATGCCTCCCCATGTACCAAAATCTCAACTGTTCAAGAGCTTTTACTTCCCCAAACAACTTCTCTATGTAGTTATGATGGTTTGTCAGTACAAAAGCTCCTGCACAATGTGAGCATGGCATAGAGTAAATCGAATCTAATACCAAGACATATAAAGTGTACAGATTGCATTAATCATTTCCATATTGAAGTAATACATTTTAAAAACATTTAAATGAAACTTCAGCAGATCTTCCGTCAGCCTCCCTGCAGCACTACTGTAACCCATACTGGCCCATCCAGTGGCACTGAGACCACTTAGAGAGAGAGATAAAATGATCCTGCTCTACAGCCTTAGCCAATAGCTAGTTGGCTTCCAGCTCATGCGGGTAGAGGCTCACACACTAAGCTCTAGAAAGTCCCAGGTTCAATCCACCCCTCTGAGGAGGGGGTCTGTAGATGTTACACTATAACACACAGGGATATAGCTACAGAATTCAGGTCCCACAGACATCCAAGCAGAGCTCCCCAAATCAGAGAGTGAAATTAAACATACAAATGTACCCTTCATGAGGGCCTGTACCCAGACATTTAGCAGCAGACCTTTGTGTGCATCACACATTATGCCACTGCCACTTTTATCCACAGGAAAAGACTCACCACAGAATAAAGGAAACCTTTGGTAGGGGATTTTGAAAATATTAGGCTTCTAAAACACAAGCTAGTTTATATGGGATCTACATAACGCTCTCCAAAGATTAAAGAACTAACATAAATGCTGATCCCTCTGTGAAACCCCTGCATGGAGCCTCTTTATTGCAACATAAATGCAGAAGAAGACGACTAAAACTTATTTAAAATGTTTTAACTGAAACTGCTAAAAAAAGAAAGGGCAAGACACGTATTTTGTAAAGAGTCAGAAAAGTAAATCTAGTGATTTATATGCTTTAATATATTGAAAGAACTCTTAATATTGGGATCAGTCTTATATTTGGTAGACAAAAAGTAAGTATGGCTCCAATCCTGCAAGCTCATACACATGGTTTAATCTTTGCACCCTGCAGGACAGAGGTGGGTAAAGTACGGCGCACGGGCCACATCTGGCCCACGGGACCACCCTGCCCGACCCCTAAGCTCCTGGCCGGGGAGGCTAGCCCCTGGCCCCTTCCCTGCTGCCACGTGGGCAGCGTGGCTGGCTCGGCCAAGCGGTGGGGCTGCAAGCTCCTGCTGCTCTAAGCTGCACGGTAAGGAGATAGAGGATACGTGGGGGGGGGGGGCCGTCAGGGGATGGGGAGCGGTTGGATGGGGCAGAGATTCTAGGGGTGGTGGTCAGGGGCCAGGGAGTGGGGCAATTGGATAAGGGGCAGGGGTTCTGGGGGGCAGTCAGTGTACAGGGAGCGGTTGGATGGGGCAGAGGCTCTGTGGGAAGTGGTCTCAGGACAGGGAGCGGGGAAGTTGGATAAGGAGCAGGGAGTCCTGGGGAGCAGTCAGGGGACAGGGGAAGTTGGATAGGTGTGGGAGTCTCAGAGGGCGGGGGTGTGGATAGGGGTCAGGGCAGTCAGGAGATGGGGAACGGGGGGGGGGGGTGTTGGATACAGGGTGGGGGCAAGGGAGCGGATAGGGGGCAGGGGAGCAGTCAGGGGACAGGGGTGGAGGCAGGGGTCCTGGGAGAGGGTGTTCAGGAGCCAAGGAGCAGAGCAGATGGCTCAGAGGTTCTGAGGGGGGCAATCAGGGGCAGGAAGTGGGAGAGAACGGAGGCTAGGCTGTTTGGGGAAGGCATAGCATTCCCTAACCAGCCCTCCATACAGTTTCCCAACCCCAATGTGGCTTTCAGGCCAAAAGGTTTGCCCACCCCTGCTCCAGGAGTTTCAAACTTAGTGCAGGCACCCACCCATACACAAAAGGCTTTCAGGGTCAAGGGTTAGTTTTACGTGTTCCCAGATACAAAAGGTGCAATATGAAAAGAACCACCCCCACAAAGTTTAGGTCCCACATTTAATCTACTTTACAACAGTTAGAATCTTCTGGGGAATGAATGACCTATTTAAAAAAAACCTCCATTTTTATTCTTTTGCAAACATATAAGCAATAATTCACTGAGAGCCCAACTTAACTAAGAGATATTGTGATGCATCATTAATACAAACAGCCTATTTATTACCGTTAAAGAAAAATATTTTGCAATTCAAGAAGTCTAACACACACACCAGAATACCCTTTATCTAATTACATGACTCCTACCACAGCAGGTTTGCACTCTTATGGGGATTTTTTTCCCCCAGCATGCTTTGCAGGAGGCTGGCCCTTTATATTTGGCAGAACCAGCCAGCTGCAGGCCTAACGTGGCCACTTACAACAAGCAACTACACCTTCCTCTCTGGAGCAGGTAAGACCCTTAATTCCTCTTACATTTGCTTTTTTATGCTAAGGAGGCACAGTGTTTGTCAAATGGCAAAAATGACTAGAACTGATAATTATGCTAATCTGGAAAAATTACAAAAACTGAAGCATTAACAGACGTTTAAAATATTTTAAAGAAAACAACTTCCTTAAAGCACTTTATTCTAAAATTTACTTTTTCCAGAGACTACTTGTTTTATTTTAATTCTGATGTATTTTGTGTTAGCAGTAATACTTTATATGACATTTCTGCTTTTGTATTTCTCATAGTATTAACGAATCAGTGCTATTTTTCTGCTTTGCTCCCTTTCAGCAATCTGCCTCTTAGATGCAAAATTCAATTACCACACTTGGGCCAAACTAACAGCTGTTGTTGTTGGATGCAATTCCACTGAGAAACTTTTATGCCAGCAGTGAATTTGGACTCTGGCTTTAAATATTAACCAAATCAGACAGACTATTAGCTAGCGCTTTCTGCAGCTAAAATTCACTTTTAAAAAATCAGTCATGTTACTATTTTATCTCCTCAAAATACTATAAATAACACGTTAAAGACTTGGAGAGCAGAGAGGAGGCTGACACTGGCCGCTACGATAACTACCATATATTTCTATGTACACAGTTGGAAGAAACTACAGTAGTTTTCTGGCAAAGAGAATTGTCTGTAGTCATGTAATTTAATGTTAAGCTTTCCCTGTAATGTTTACTGCCCAAGAGCTATTGTTGCATTGTCTTAGATACTACAGTATTTTTCCTTTCATGTGAGAAATTGTGTGCCCACTCCAACTGTATTTGGCATGAAGCAGGTTGCAATCACCTAAGTTCAGTTTCATGGGAATATAGCACTGGTTACATTTTTCATTGTAGATGGGTTCTGTTCTAGTAACAAAGACCTCATCTTCGCTTTTCCTTTAGACTGAAAATAAAGCTAGAAATCATTCAAGCAAGCCACTGTGCACAGAGCTCCAAACTCAGAAATCAAAGTGGGTTTTGTGTACTGAGGGTTTGTTGGATTGTGTAATTTAGTATAAGTATCTCACTCTCCTCCTGTATACTGCAGCCTGTATGAAAATGTGCATGGAGATGAAGAGAAAAACACTAGCTGATCACCCTTTGCTTACACAGAAGCTATGCTAATAGCTATTTCCCAGTAAGAAATGTCAGCAGACAGAAATGTATCTATCTCCTTTCATAGGGCTACTAATTATAATATACTTGTTCAGATTCATGTTTTTCTCAAAGCATTTAAAATCCAAATTCTGTTTAAAATGCAAACAAAAGTATACATTTTTTCCATTGATTATTGTAGATTATAGAGAGGAAAATATCAAACTTGTGCTATAGGTCACCATAGAGGAAAGCAGAAAATGAATAGAAAAACTGTTACATACACACAGTGGCAGATTTTTAAAAAAACCCAGCTACAACTTGATATATTTTAACATTCTCACCTGGTGGGAAAATCTTCTCTGAATTTTACTGCTTCCTTCCTGTGGGATGATTCTCCATGGGATTCTCCCCACTGAAATTGGAGTTACATTCTCCCCTCTAAGGGATAATTCAGAAACCTGAATAAGGCCCCCATCATGCAATCTCGATGGCTGGCCCTTGTGTCTATGTAGAGTCTCAATGATGTCTCAGGGCTTGTTCTCATCATTGCAGGTTGAGCTCAAGACACACCTTGAGTGTTGCCCCTAATTCAGCTCCTATCCCAAATCTTTAGCTCAAATTCAGTGGCACTGTAAACTTAAGGTGGCTGGCCCATCAGGAGGTTTGCGTTAGAAGCTCAAATGCTTCTGGCACTCAAGCTAGTGATGCAGTGGAGACTCATCTACTCTGTCATGTTAATCCAATCATTTTGTGTGTACAAGGAATGTAGGACTGGACCCCATGCCTCCCTGCCCCCCGCAAAAAAAACCAAAGCAAAGAGGAACAAAGGTCAAAATTCCCCAGAAGCATGGTATCTTAAGCTCTTAATGGGGCAGGCAGGAATTATTCTGGGGAAGTTCTTGGGCCTGTATTATACAGGAGGTCGGACTAGATGATCACAGTGGTCTCTTTTGGCCATGGAATCTGTGAAAAGAGATTTGCTGCATGTTGTTCCATTGTGTGCTGTAAGGACTGGAAATATGTATTTGAATAATTTTTGAGGTTGTTTTTAAATTACAGGTCTTAGTATTGTTGCTGAATGAATATGCTACAGTTGTGTTAATAAATGTTGTTATTATAGGAAGGTTCAGAGACTAACACTTTGTTCCGTTGATGTGCTTATTTAAATCCTAAACACAATGAAAATATTCTTCACTATCTCTAGTTAGAAGATCCTTAAAGAAGGTTTGGGCAGTCTCTTATGTACTACAAGACATAGTATATAATCAAAGAATGGTTCCAGCTCAGGCCTGAATCAGAAAATAAACTTGTCTACATGGGTATACTCAAGCAAATTAATCCAAATTAACTAGAAGTATGAATTTAAATAACTTAGTTAAACTACATTAAACACCTGTGTGAAGGCTTTCATTCACAACTGAAGTGTCCTTAAAATAAACTGAATTAAGGCCACTTTAATTCTGGAGTGTCTACAGAGGGGTTCATTGAAATTTAACTAAGGCATTTCAAATTCACAGTCTCAATTAATTCAGATTAATTTTCCTAAATGTTCCCATGTACAGAAAGCTTTAAGTAACAGGAAGTGGCAACTCCAACTCTCTGAACTGCGATGCACAGACAAAACAATCTGATGGAAATGCATTCAGTGTGCTCAGACCTTACCATATATACTATTTATTAAACAATAAATGTGACAGACTGCTGATGTTGATTAATATGCAACTTGAGTGTAAAATATACATGAGTACATTAATCAGCATTATCATAGTGTCTGAACGGCCCTTATGTAAACCATTAAATGAGTACTTGAAAAGCTGATTTTTTTTATTGGTTAAAACACATTTCTTTAAATTTTACAAATCAAACAAAATAAGATTAGAGAGTTTAAACAGATATATTTTTTTATTTGGGACTTTTCTTAGAGTTTCCAAACAGAAGGTGGTCAGTTTTCTTAAGTCAGTCCTTGGGGAAGAAGTGTGTGAAATGATTTACACAGCTCCAGAGTAGATACAAGTTTATCATAAAGAGGATTTTTTTCATTTCTTCAATTTAGATGCTAATACCAATGTATATTGGCACCAGCTTTATGAAGCCTTTGACTAATAGCCATATTTAAGTGCATATATAAAAGCGAAACTGTGAATGCTGCTTATGTAATAAGGGCCCAATCCTGCAAACACTTATGTATCTATTTAGCTTAACAAAGAGAGAATGACTTGATTACAGTTAATAAGTACCTACTGGAAGAACAAATATTTAATGAGGGGTAATCAAGCAGAAAATGATACAAAATGCTCCAATGGCTGAAAGTTGAAGCTAGGCAAATTCAGACTGGAAATGTGTACGTTTTTAACTGAGTAATTAACCACTGGAACAATTTACCAGTGATCACGGTGGATTCTCCATCACTGACAACTTTTTAATCCAGAATGAATGTTGTTCTAAAAGATCTGCTGTAGGAATTACTTTGGGGAAGTTCGATGGTCTGTGTTATACAGGAGGTCAGATTAGATCACAATGGTCCCTTCCAGTCTTAGAATCTACAAACTATGAAGCTTTACTTCCATAACTACACCTGCTGGCTTTTATATTTCTTCAGTCTATCTTAATTCACTATTTCACTGGGACTACTCATATGAGTGAAGTTAATCATGTGCAAAATTCTTTGCAGGATCTTGTCCTATATATCTTGCAAAGTGCTAAACTAAACACAAAAGTACAGGAAAAAGATTAACTGCTCAGAAAAGGATTTTGGAATAGTTGTAGTTACCAAACCTCTGCACAGAAGAAAGTTTAAGTGGAAAAAGACTAGGAAGTTGTTATACTTAATATATATATTCAAGAGAATAATCAATAATTCCTTAACAAACAACTATATTGCTGAGAACATGATGTGAATGGTTCTTACTATACTATATTTCAGAGCCATCTTCCAGTCTCCAGTTTATCAAAAATCCATTAAGAAATAACACACCTTTGCTACAGATTACATATTTACTGGTACTCCTTCCTCAGATCCTGATTGTGTTTTACACCTTACTGCTTAAGTACTCCCATTGACTACTCACAAAGCAAGGTAACAGCTGCTCTGCATGAGAAAAGATAACAGAATAATCAGGCAGTTAGTACAAATGAGTAAACATATCTGATTTGTGATTGCTGCACTAAATTATATCACTCTTCATTGGTTTAGTCTAATCCTCCAAAACTGAGTCCTTGTTATAAGAAAAAAGAACTAAACACAAGAAATTTCTTTATAGAAGTAGCTATTAGAACTAAATTAAGGTTATCATTAGATAAATATGTCTTTAAATGGTTGCAACCCATTGATTTACTTTCTGAAGAGATTAATGATGAAGAAAGAATCTCAGATAGAACTGATAGTCTATCATTAGAGCTGGACCAATGCTACAAGTATTTAAACATTTGTTTGAATAAGAATTCAGTGTGTTTTGTTTAAGATTAGCAGCCGTGTTAGTCTGTATCCATAAATAAGACGAGGAAGACTTTGTAGCACCTTAGAGAATAACCAGTTTATTTCAGCATAAGCTTTCATGGGCTATAGCCCACCTCATTGGATGCATTGAATGGAACAGAAGTAAGATGCATTTATACACACAGCAAAAAAAAAGGGTTGTACATAGCCCCCCAACCTGAAACAAAAACTCACCAGCAACCGCACACCACACAACAAACACACTAACCCAGGTACCTATCCTTTTAACAAAGCCCGATGCCAACTCTGTCCTCATATCCATTCAACTGACACCATCATAGGACCTAATCGCATCAGCCACACCATCAGAGGCTCATTCACCTGCACATCAACCAATGTGATATATGCCATCATGTGCCAGCAATGCCCCTCTGCTATGTACATTGGCCAAACCGGCCAGTCTCTACGCAAAAGAATAAATGGACACAAATCTGACATCAGGAATCATAACATTCAAAAACTAGTAGGAGAACACTTCAGTCTTCCTGGCCATTCCATTAAAGACTTGACGGTGTCAGTTCTGAAACAGAAAAACTTACAAAACAGACTCCAACAAGAAACCGAGGAACTGGAATTAATTTTCAAATCGGATACAATAAACCAAGGACTAAATAGAACTTGCAAATGGTTCGCTCATTACACTAATTGATTGCATTTCCCTAGTTAATTTACCTTCAACAGTTGTATCTCTCCTGTTAGAGACAGATATCAATTTCAAAAGGTACTTTTTTCTCCTGCTGATAATGGCCCATCCAAATTAAATAGCCTCTTAGAATTGGTATGCTAATGTACAACCCTTTTTTTGCTTTCTGTGTGTATAAATGCATCTTACTTCTGTTCCATTCTATGCATCCGATGAAGTGGGTTATAGCCCACGAAAGCTTATGCTGAAATAAACTGGTTAGTCTCTAAGATGCTACAAAGTCTTCCTCGTCTTATTTAGTGTGTTTTGTGGAATTTGTCGCTCCTTTCCTTACACTGTCACATTTACAGGAGCAAAATGTTATTGGTAAGAATGCATCCAGAAATATAGAGTTGGAAATAAGGTGCAAATATATATTCACAGAGCCATACTGAACACTCTGCTTCATATCTGTTTCTGGTGCCCAATTGGTATAGCAATTACACGAAGGGTGTCTTTTTTTTTTTTTTTACAGTGGTAAGGGAAGTCTTCCTTTTGTGTGAAAGGCATTGTATAACTGAGATTGTATTCATTTTTGGCTGCTTTTTCTTTGCTTTTGTTCCCCTATCACAGAGGATCCCTAACCCCAGCATAGACATTTTTGTGGATCTTCCCATTACACATTCTTATATGGCCTAATCAACTCCCCTCTCTCTCTTTTGGGAGCTGTTTTATTTTACAATTCAGATTTTTGGTGCCAAGTGGTATCAAGCAAAACATAATATATAGAAGCATGAAGGCTGTTGCCAATCAGAGGAAATAAACAACATAAATGCAAAATTAAAGGACAGCTACTGTATCTAGAAAGCAGCTCGTCTGAGAAGGATAGTGAAGGATAATAGGTCATAACTAAATTAGCTTATAGTGTGAAACCAGAGCCTCCTCCCCCTCAAAAGCCAGTGCTATTCTATGATATAACTCCCTTCTATATTCATACACTCGTAAACCTAGGGAAGTTCTAGTGCCGCTTTAGAGTCTTGATGTGCCTGCACTTAGAATACTCCCTCTGCTCTCACCACAATATGTAGGTAAACAAAAGAAAAGACAAAGTAAAAAAACAAAAATGATACTGGAGAATAAAATATAGGAAGAGAGATAGAAGGAATTAGGTGTATTGAGAAACAAGATGACTTGGGGGATCAGATCACAGTCGATAAACAGCTTCAGGATAATACACATGAAGGAAAGGATTTATTCGTAGCCTGTGAAGATGGTAGGACAAGCAGGTGAAGTTTAAGATAAATATCAGGAACATTTTTAGCATTAAGAACCCTACTTACTTTAGTCAAGGCACCATGGCTACTGGTATTTAAGGCTAGTACAGGAGATATTAGGGGGAATGATATAGGGCCAGATCCTGACCTGAGGTTGAACAGAAAGTTGGCTTGTAGCCACCTTTGCCCACAACCCCCAATCCTAGAAGACTACCAACAGCTCTAAGGGGCCATTACAGCTGCCAACCATCAGTGGGGGTAAGGAGACCCTGCCAATGTCCTCCTAAGCCAAAAGTCAGGAGGAGGACTGGTCGTGGTAGCGCCATTGTGCTAACAGAGCAGGAATGTATTCTGCTGAAAAATGCACTGAGGGGATCAAATCCAAACAGTGTATTGCCCTACTGTGGGTGGATCTTACCTTTCACAGACACCTTCTGTGCTTTGACTACCCTTGTATAACCTGTCATACCAGTAAGGTCCCACTGAACTGAGTGGCACAGAGCCACAATGGCACACAAGCAGTATTCCTCTGTAAAGCTCCATGAGACTTCCTGGTAGATCTCATTCTCTCCCAGAGCTGAGCCCTCTGATAAGGGCAGAGCAGAATAATCCTGGGGCCGGCATTCCGGTCCCTTCTGATCACACGGTTCAGGATGGGATGCACTCATTGGCTCACCAATAGTAAAGTGGCAAGTTTGAAAGCCCTAACAGAGGGACAAAGGATGCCTGAGAGGCAATGGTACTGAAATATTTAAAGTCATCTACTAGCCAGAGGCTGAAATACGTGGAAATACCAGAGTCCTGCTGCACTGTACTGCAATGCATGCTACAGTACTACCATTACACAAGGTAATATAACAAAACCCAAGTCCCCTTCTACTAACTGTATAGTTTGGGCCACAGGCAGTCTTTGGCATGCAACTCTCCTGCTTATAGACGCATGATAAACTGTAAACTGCGTAGGCTGCCGTTATTTTAACGTAGAGACACCGATGTTCACAGGTACAAATTACATATCACTCAGTCAGCCAGATGAAGGCAGAGACCATATGTAAATTTCCTTCGCAAAAATTCTTCATGTTTTAAAATTTGAAGTTTATAAGCTAATTATACAAGCAACATAACTGAAAATCTGCATGGAAGAGCTTATTTAAAGGGACTTACGAGTAATGAAGTAATCATAAAATGAGGGTAACTAAGGAAACGCTTTATTTAAAACAAAGCTTGGGAAAACCTCAAAGCAATTCTGTACACTAATAATTTTTAAACGAACAGCTCACAAATGTTGAATTTTGTTGCAAGTTTAAGTAGGGTTAAGGGCAGCTTTTGTTGCAGTCTATCACTGTTCTTGTATCAAGAAACTGTTATTGGAACAAACAAATCTTAATATATAGGGCTTGAAAAATCTGTTTATCTGTGATGAGTAGGAATTTTCTCTGAGTGTCTAACAGTTTTTACAAACTCAGACCTTTCATTTAAATTTCTGGACCTACTGTTGCACAGAAAAATCCTCCAAATCTGAAGTGGGTTAACCATTGCTGCGCTGTCTTCCCAAGCTTGCAGAAAGACAGCTCCAATGCTGCTTCTGTTACTTAGCGTTTTCCCAAGCTGTTGAGTGAAAACTGTTGGCACTCAGAAAAATGTGGACATCAGTGAAACAGAGAAATTTTATTCTGCTATTGCTTGGGAAGCTATGACATGGACACCAGAGCTATTCACTGAGGTGGAAAATCGAGGTTGCACAGGATAGCAGACCCACTATCCAACTTCCTCAGCCAACACATTTAGGGAAAGGTGCAGGAGCAGAACTCACCTCATGCCCACTTTGCAGCAGCAAAAGCAGCGGCACTGTGAGAACAGATGCAGAAGGAAAATGTTCTTCTTTCCAGCAGCCTGAGAGATGAGGTTTCAGATTCAATCTGTTGTCTAATAGCCAGAGGCTGATACAAAAGATGGAGCCTTCATCAGATTACAAAGACAGCATATTGTGAGAATTTCCCAACAACTGGGAAAGGAGGAGTTGACTGTCTGATTTGGGCATTGTCCTTGGACACTTCCATTTGCAGTCTTTGCCTAGTATGTTTAGGCCTCTAGCTATCAGGTGTCTGATAAAATCTGTAAGCACTCAGCGTGAGGACAATGCTAGAAAAGCCGTGCAGAGTTCTGAGACTACAGCTTGGTCTATCTGTTTAAGTTGTACCTGTTTAAATTCCATCTGTTTTAAAAACGCATTTAGTTACACTAGGTGACTAGGGCAAGCCATTGTGGCGGACATTCTTGTTTTCTGTTGCTAGTCAACTGAAGCTAAACCAAAAAAAGCCACTGTTAAACTGAAATAAATGTGGAAATGTAGGTCTTGTGTAATGCCAAGTCGCTAGTAGCTGGGATCGAACCTGGGACCATGAGCCTCTACTGTGTAGAAGACTCAATCTCTAGCTGGGCTAGGTGCCACTAGAGGAGGGACAGTGTGCCACACCAAGCAGGTATGGTTACACTTACACCAGTATAACTAAATCTGTTTACATTCAGATGTTAGGTTAAACTGGTGCAATTTTCCTCCATAGACAAGCCCTGATTAATTTTGGAATGGAAAGCAGGAGAAGAAAAGAAACAGGAAAATGTGTACGCCAGCTATTCTGGAGCAGCAGATGAGCAGAGCAGCTTATCAACAATCATGGGAAGCTGCTGAAATATACAATATCCTAGGAACTGCTCTAAGTTGTGCCAAGAAATAGCAAGAATCCAGACAGTACAACAGTGACACAAAGTCAACCTTCCCCCATTCCCTTTCAGCTGCAGGTTCTGACCTGCACATTTCAGAATTGCAGGCTCAGGTGCAGCCTTAACTAAGGAGTTCCATTCTACAATAGCTTTGTCCTAAGCACTAAAAAGTTATTCCAGACATGCGTCAAGCCTATAAGAAACTCTCAGCAGCATGAAAAAGAATCTTGTAATACTATTCTGAAAATGTATAAAGGTGAGATTTGGCATACTTCCATACCTTGAAGCATGTGTGAACATTTGGCCATGGTTTGAAATAGTTGCCTAGATGCAATGGGGTAAAAGGGGCCTTTCTTAGCCTTCCTTTATATTGTGAAATACACAAAAGACATTAAATACAACACACTGCATCAAACAGTAAGGTACTGAATTATGCCAACAAAAGCAAGAAAATTTGGCATTAAGGTTCTTTGTCTTCAATCTACGTCTGTGTCCTAGTATTACAGTGTATCTTGGAATCACTCATCTAAGACTCCTGTCTTTAGACTCAAGAGAGGACAAAGTGGCACTTAATTTCCTTGCTCTTGTTGTTTAAATCTGAATCTTAAATGTATTTTAACGTAGATTTCTGGGGCTTTATCATGCCATCATTGCACTTGGGGAAATCCTACTGAAGTCAAATAAGGTCAGTGTGTGACATGATTTAGCAGGATACACTCTTTACCAAGTACCTTAAATAGAAACCAAAGGGCAACCCTGAGCACTCAAGCAATGTGTATCTCACTTAGGACTTTAGCATGTTTACAAAACAGATACTGTAGATGTGGCTGTGGAAGGTTTAACCAGTCAGGGAAAATCTACACTTGTTCGTGAATTGAGGTCTACCCATCAGTCAGACATGAGTCTAGCTACAAAGGGCTAGTTTTCTTAAGCCTTTTAAAAAAAAAAATTGTAACTTTAGTGCATTTTGTATTTAAGTAATTTTATTTTTTTTACCCAATGCCAGAAATGGAACAAAAGTGTATTCCGGTTTGTGTTAAATCAGACAGACATATGCACCTCCATGACTGATGTGCTAATACCTAAAGCCATCATCCTGTCTGTACTGCTGACAGAGCTGTAACAAATGGACAAATTTAGGACAGGTAAATGTAAACCAGATTTACTTACTGAGACTTTCAAGTGTCTGCTGAACATTGAATATTTAGCAGCTAATACGATTACACTTAAGACAAGTTACATGTATTAAATGGCATGGAAAGCAGTTTGTGCAGTACCATGTAGAGTACCATTGAGCAGCAACTAATGTATTATCCCCAACAGTTTTAGCCAAAATTGTTAATACATTACACAAAATACATTATATAATGCATAAACACCATTCAACCCTTGTGCTGCGTCCTGTTAAACACTAATACTTTTTCTTTCATGTAGTACTATCACTTTATTAGAACTAAGGAATTTTACAAATCTAATTTATTTTTACCATTTATGCTTGTACAAAGAGTCTTTTTTGTTACCATTCAATCTGGTGTTGTGTGCTGCCATGATCCTGCAGCATTCTGGTCACAAATAAGACAGGCACATTTATAGTCAAATTGAAAAAAATTCACTGTTTATTAATATTAAGAAACATCTTCTGGACATTTTTAATGAATAGAAAAGCTCTCTAACTTTTTAAACACACATACAATCTATATTATGAGCCTACAACTGACGCTGGTTATTTTACCATCTCCAAAAAATTACATTTCCCTCAAATATGTAAGAGGTGACGTATCATTTTATTGCTTATTGCACACAGAGCAATTAAGAATCAGAGGGGTAGCCGTGTTAGTCTGGAATTGCAGAAGTGACAAAGAGTCCTGTGGCACCTTAAAGACTAACTAAAGTATTAGAGCATAAGCTTTCATGGGCTAATACCCACTTCGTCGGATGCATAACGAAGCAATTAAGGTATATCATGCACCTGCTGTCAGTTTGTGCTGCCAAATAGGAGCTATAAGAAGGTATATGATATCTTCCACTTCACTGTTCTACACGCAACAAAATGCTGCATTCATTTCCTATTAGAAAAGCTTTAGGTAAAAAAAAAAAAAGATTAAAAAAAATGATAAAAATAACCTCTTTGGAGTTCCAATCCATGGTACTCCTGGAGTCTACGGAATTCTCTGCCCATATTGTTCATCTCAAAAATCTGACTCGTCTATAGACAGATGCCAAGTTCTTTTTCATATATATTGCTGATCTTACACAGGGTGGATGGTACTTGCCAAACAGCTTCACTGAGGGAAATGGTGCAATTCCTCTTTAAATATAATATGTATGAGACTCATAGGAATACAATAATAGATTTCTTCACTGGCCAAAAATATTCTTCCACGCACTCTCAGAAAAATTAAAATAATTTTAGACTTTTTTGTTTATTTTTTCCTAGTTCTTTACAATGGTCCCCGTGCTTTGGTTGGTCATGTCTACTCTGAAGACTTTATATATGTAGATATACTTAAGCTGATACCAGAGGAGCAAATTTTCCCAGAAACTAAATATGCTGATATCAGATATTACAGCAGAGGATAAATATCTCCTTCTGAAAGTCAGTTGTAACATAATGTGCCCAAAAAGGGTAAAGAGAAACACATGCTCTGAAAGTAAAAGGTGAAACACCTCTGGCTTATTTCCTTGGAATACCCTTTCTCCTATACCATGCTACCTTTTGGTCTCCAATAGCACTAACGTGAAGGGGATGCAGAACTGGAGAGCCATACTGCTTTGATCAGGGAAGACAGTGACCATACACACATATACATCAGACTATTACAGAACAGTCATGGCATGGACCTCTCCTGACAAGATACTGTTACCGTAAAAGTCAAATAAAACAACAAAGTTGTGATAAATCCCAATCATCCAGATAAAAATATGAAAAAGTACATCTTTACTGAGTTGTAAAAATTCCTTTACCAAAGTCTTCCAACTACTCAATATACCAAAAAAGCCAAATAAAACTCCAGAACATTTGCAGTAGTCTCACAAATGAGCAATGCTGGCACTGCACAGTATCTGTTAAACTAAGTACACTTTATGCACAGACAGCCTGCTGAAATATGTATAATAGAAAGGTAACATTAAATTAGGTATATTATTTAAACCTAAGGAGATTTATTAAAGATTCAACATTGCATGCTTATAGTCAACATGAAATCTTTTCTTAAAATAAATGTGCACCATAGCTGATAATTTTTCAGCAAGTTTTAAAGATAAAAAGTTAATGTAGTCAATTGTTATTGTTTAAGTTTCTTACGGATTGTGCACCACACTAGTCTTAATTTCTTTAAAACTGCATAAATCACTAGTCTCTTATACACTCAAATTTCATTTTCTAAAACTACCAATAGTCTCCCACTCCACTGGGAAATTTCCTTAAAATACCACGTATCAAGTCAATATATTCTCTGACCAACAGACAGAAACTTTAACTGTAATACTTCAGCTTTACTCTAAACCACTTCACTGTAATAAGATGAAAAACGTAAAAAATAAATCACACACAGTTATTTATCTAAATTTTTTCAGCATCGTCACTTTCATATATCTCAGCACTTCAAAGGTAAGTTAAAATTGTGCATAGCAGTAACTTCAAAGCTTCAATACATTTGGAAGTTTTTATAACACTGACTTTAAAATACACAATGAACCTCTACAGAAAAATCTGCTGAACAAATTCTACCATTCAGATCAATCTCAAGGAGACAACTAGTATATGTACTTGAAAATCCAAACTTTGTGATATGTTATCAAATGTTCCCTGACAATTGTTCATTCCCTTACACAATGTTTGTATTACAGCTGTCCACTTACAAACATTAAAGAATTGTCTGTTCTGCTGAGCAAACATCTCTACCCATTTCAATTTCCTATCACTGTCCTCAATTTAAAAAGTTGTTACATACCTGCAGTTAGGAGGAGGATCAAGGGTTATTTCTGCTAGCTCCTTCTGAATTCTGTGGGTGAAATGAGAACAGACACAAAGCATTTGAGATAGTCTATATAGAATAAATCAGGAATTACACTGCCCTCTACCACCATGCAGTTAAATGCAAGATTGGCTGTGCCTTCAGTAATGCTAACATGGCTGCTTCCTCTTTGTTCTCAGAGGCATAACCCAAATCCCATAACAGAGAAACTTTGCAGCTTTTTTCTTACTTGATACAGTAAATAAACAGAACATTTACACCTGAGATAGGTAGAAATATCCCACAAGTACTCATAAAAGTAACTATTATCTGAATCTAAATGCTTTTTACCAGAGAAATTTTGTTTTCAAGCTTATATGCAAATGAGGGAAGGGGGGACTATACAAGCATATTTGACAATGACTTTAAACCAGTGTAACAGAGCTGTAACTGAGGCTGAATTAACAAGCTATATTGTGAATAAATACATGTTTTTGACAATATTTTACCTGCTACCTCATACAGTATTTAAATAGTGAATCTATACATTTCCCAAGATGCTTTTATTGCTGGAATAATTCTTGGAGATTCAACTTTGCTTCTGTACACACACACCTCTCCCAAGACAATACAGGATTTCTGCTGTTTTTATACAATATTAGTAAAATAAATCATTCATGGATTATTTCTGATTACAATATAGTTTCACTGTCTCCTTCGATAGCAGTTATTAGATTGTTAATAATATCCAGAATATCTTCTAAACTTTTTGCCATTAAACAAGTTATCCAGAAAAATATGTTTAAAGGGTGATTTAAAAGGTGTGTATTAAATTACTTCTAAAACTAAAGAAATTTTGTTTCTTGCTGCTAATTTTCTGTAAACCAAAAGATATTTTTTAGAAAAGAAGGCCAATAAAAATAAGACTGAACAGTTGTCGGCATGCTAGTATTGCCAATTTAAATGAGATAAACAGGACCTGATCCTGAAAGACCTTTCAAGAATAGCCCTATTAAGTTCAATTAGATGACTCAGAACTACTCAAGGTATGTGGAATCAGACCCCATCATGATTAAGGAAAGTAAAGTCACACTGAAAAATTCAGTGGTGAGATCTTCTGTACAAATACATTTCAAGCTTTTCAAAAGGGCTGTCAAAAGCATTATCTTAAATAGTATCCTGCAAGTTATAAAAACAATCAAATACTTTAGCTTCTTTACTGAGGTATGTCCACATAACAAATGAAACAGTTGTAGTGTGTCAAGCAACTCTGCTGTAGTGTATACACTTAGTACAGTGACAAAAGGGGGTTTTCTGTCTTTTATAGTAAATCCACCCCCCACAAGAGGGGAGAGGTGGATGGAGTTCTCCCACTTACCGAGCTGCATTTACAGTGGGGGTTAGGTCAACCTAATTGTCACATGGTATGAAATTTTTCACAGCCTGGCCCCTGGTAGTTAGGTTGACTTCAGTTTCAAGTGTAGACCAGGCCTGATTTAAAGTATGTGCCTCAGATTTTACTGTTTAAATCAGTGGAAAATACAGGTAGTATTCTACGTATGGCTAACACTTTAACATTCCAAGGAGTATTTACTGAACTGGAATATAAAACTCCTGAGGTCTTTATGAAAGTTTGAGCTATAATGTCCATGCTGAATAAGCAAAGCACAAAGTTATTAAACAGAGACCTAACTCTAAAATTAAAAACATTTTTCCACTGTTACTCTTCAGATCTATTTGCTATAATGTAATATGTATTCTTAAGGAAAAGTGAATTTACGGGAAAGGATAAGTAAATTGTGCCTTATCTCAAAAGACCACAGCAGATCAAGGGATTTAAAGTCTGCCTGGTTCACATGGCTGAAGTTAAAGAAAATGATCAGTGTGCACTTACTGAAAGCCAATCTGAAAGAAATTTTATTTGTAAATACAGATATTTATCAAACAGACTACAAGAGGTTTGTGAAGTTTGACACTTAAAGGTAGAGGCCACATATTAATCAGAGTCGGATTCTGCAGGTAAATGTTCTTTTGAAGCTGGTAGTTTTTCCCAAGTAAGAACTACAGAATAACACATTATATTAGGTTACTGTGTGTAAAGGATATACTGTGTGTACTGTATGCTGGCACGAAAAGGAAGTTACGAGTACAATCCCAAACCCATCTATTTCTGTGCCAGTAATATTTTTATCCCCAGTGCTATTGAATATAACAATATTTTTATATTCAATAGCACTGATGGTCAACACTACACACAATCCATGGAAATACACCCGAAGCATGGTACTCTACACAAATAAAGGAAGAAAGGCTAAGGCACTGAACTCAAGTGGAAAAGATGTTCATAATTCTCATACTACTTGCAGGGATAAAATTCATGTTGGCGAATAAAAGCTTTTTAGAAGCCAGTATTTTAATTTTTAAAGTTATAAAATTCTTAAGCATCTCTTCTAAAGAAATGTGACAAGTTTATTTAATGGTTAGCTTACTAATAGTCTTTTTACTGAAGCTAATGAATGACAGCCTCCTAACTCAAAAAAGTTTGTAATTAGTAAATGACTCCCTAATACAGCTTTGCAAGACTCCACCTGTCTTAAAAATGCAGTGCAAATATTAGTTCAAAAAATACAGTGATAGAATGTTTTACAATCACTTATATTTATTACCTTTTAGCACTAGTGGATAGCTTAGCAGTAGTTTTGCTGGATAGTTTGGTATTTTTCTTCTGCTGGGTTGCAGAAGGTTTTCTTTCTTCTTGCTCTTCAGGTTCTGGTGCTGGTGGGTCCCTCTGATCTGCATCTGAACTACCACTGCTGGTACTTGGACTTTCATCATCTGACCTTTGCCTTTCACTGGACATCCTGGTGAACTTTTGGGGGGAAGAAAGGAGAGGGGAGGGGGGAAAAAAGCAGAGTTCACTTTAGGTTGCAGTTTGACAGTTACAAAGTAATATTTACACTTCTTTTTTCAATATAGAGATCTCCAGTTTTTTAAAGCCCACTCGCATTTTTTTTCATATTTTAGAGACATATCAATTGTCTACTTTGTTCAAAGCCATGAGACAGGGATTTTAACAGGGTCCTTCAGGCAATGAGCATTAGTAACTTATGACACATTGGAAGTAACAGCCCTCTCTGAAAATGTTTTCTAAAAAGTCACTACTATCCTGTAAATATTTACACTGGAGCAAAGTATTTTATAAACTCCAAGCAGCCAGATAAACCCCTCTCTCTGAGACAATATATTGCCAATAAACTCTACTGATTTCAGATTGAAATTTACACTCACTCTGTCTCTTTGTATTTAAAGGGCCGTGAGGAGGAGGAGGAATGATTTTTTTAAAAAAAAACACTAACATTTAAAACAACTCGGAAAGCAGAAGCCTCGGTTATTTACATGGCCAGAAGCAAGAATTGCATTTGGCCACCACAAAGCTCCTGGAGGGGGAAGAAGCATAATTAAAACTGCACCTTCTGCAAAGCTTTCAACGCCACCGATTCTTGATCAGTTTCTACAAAACAGACCGACATTTTTAGGGGAAAAATTACACAGATACACGCGGGAGGCACCCAAATTGGAGGGGAGGGTGCTGAAAAAGAAAATGAAGCTCCTAGTAGGAAATTGCAGCAGGGTTGAAATGCAGCTTTGCACACACACTCGCCCCCTTCTTCCCCCCCCCCCCTTTGGCTTTGTGGGGAGAGAGAGAGCTCCCAGCGCGGAGGGTACGGAGGGGTTGTTATGGTAGGAGGCTCTCCAGGATCAGCATGGTGTGTGTGCACCAAGTGAGGCGTGAACTCAGTCCCGGCTCCTCTCTCTCTCCCGGCCACCGACAGGCAGCAAGCGCTGAAAACAAGAACAAAGCTCCCTCTACCACCTCCCCCCCCCGCGCCTCCTCCTTCTCCTCCTCCCCCCACCAAGCTCGCCCAGGCTCCTGCTGCAGCCACCTAACCCGCTTCTCCTTTACCTTCGCAGGCGTCCTGTCCCGGTGTTAGGTCGGAGGGGAGGGATGGAGGGGGGGAGGAAAGGGGATACAGTATCGGTGGAGGGGCTGGAGGAAGCTGGGGGGATATAAAGCAGCAGAGGAGGCTCTGTGGCCGGGCAGTGTGGAACATTGAGAGTCGGAGCAGGGGGGAGAGACGGGGGGAGGGTGCAGTGTGGCTCGGTGGCCGGAGGGTGGCGCTGGCGTGCCCTCTTTTTGCAAAGCGGGCTCCCGCGACGGGGCAGGGGGTAAGAGAGGAGAGAGAGAACGCGATCTTCCCCTGGGGGAAGGAGGCCGGATGGAACGGGGAAGAGCCGAGCGTTCTATCGCCTCCGCCCCCTTGTGTCGCTACGTTCGGATTGAGAATGTTGCAGTCAGCAAAGTTCCAAACGACATGGGGGCGGGGGAGGGGGTGCTCGCTCCCTGGCTGGTAGAGCGCGCCCCCCTCTGGGCTGGGGCGCGCGCACGCTCTCTCGCTCCTCTACCTTTGCAGGGTGCGTGCGTTCTCCCGGCCTGGCCAAGGACAAAGAGTTGGTCCCTGTGCAGCACCCAAGTTGGCACTGGCAGCCTGGACCTTGCTTGTGTGTCTTAATAGTGGCTGGTCTCGTTCTCCCTTCCCCCATACAAATACCTTTCTCGCAAGCTTGCAACTCCCGAGCAGCCACTTCGGGAGGGAGAGCCAGCCTGAGATCCTGAAATTACTTCAATGCCATGCACAAGTGTGCAAAATCCCACGGCAGCCTCACCAAAGCAAGGAAACTGACTTGCTCTGCTTTTGCTGGCCTCCCCTCTCTTACTCACTGCTGTTTATAGGGATGGTCACTGAACCTGTGGTGGAAAAAGACATGTCACTTAGGAGAAAATGTATTTATCTGGTCACTGGAATTGTTTGGGTGTGAATAATATAGTGCCTTAACATACAGTATGTCAAGTCTCAGTGAAAGCTAAATCCTTCCAGGTTTTGTGCCCAGCACCAAATCCCACTACCTCAATTGGCAACATGTTCAATCTTTCTTGCTGTACTAACGAAATCCGGGCCTTGGTCAATGTTCTCTCTGATTTTTGACAGGCTGTGTGTGCAAAAAATTCTGTGCAAATTTTTGTGAGCAAGAGGTTTCGCCATGTGGGGGGGGGGGGGGGGGTTTAGGATCTATGTGTGTGTGCACACACACATAGCTTAGAGGGAACAGTGGCCCTGGTGTGCCCCAGCACAGGATTGCCTCAAACATCCAGATTCTTCTGGCTCCAGCCAATTTCCCCCTCCCCTCCCGCCATTAAAAATGTGTAAATAAAGTAAGTGTTTAACTGCTCTTACAGCCCCTTAAAATTCCAGACCTTGATGTCCACTAGCAGCACAGTCCCACAAAAACTCTGATCCGGCATCTGGCTTGGTATGGATTTTGACAAATAATGGCTACAAACTCAGAAACTGTACCATCAAAATAGACAAGTGTTGCTGCTACCTTTCCACCAAATAAATAAATACATTAAATAAATAAAATGTATACACCCAGTACAAGAAAGTTGTAAAAATTCTTATCTGGCACCTGTGTCCTGCTGCATCCAGCCAACTTTTGGCTGCACGTTTCTTTACATCTAAATGACACAGTTTATCTTAATGCACTAGAATAATTCAGGCCTTAAGGTATTATGGTGCAACAGGGCTGAAAAAAGTGGTGGAGATATGCATTTGACAACTATATAAAACAGCAACAAAGTTAGCAATATGTATTCAAAATCCTATTTGTTCTAAAGTACTGGCAACAGCATGCTGATCTGTGATACTCCATAAATGACCAACCATACATGCTGTAAAATCTATTTTTTAGGGGGGAGAGATGTCAAGAATAATGATCACAATATAGGCCAACTGCAGGATCATTTTACAGAGAAGCTGGTTTAAGATGGAGAGTCATTTCCTTCCCCTCCCTAGTCATGCATAGAGTAATTTCTGGTGATTACTATTCCACTATGTGATGTAAATAACTAAGCACGATCAACAGCTGGAGTATTTGTATGTGGCAAAAGAGGGAACAGTATGAATCTAGTACAAGAAAGATGAAAACCTGAATATTTCAACATTGTCCAAGAGATGAGCATATTGAAAATTAAATCATCTTGTATTGGAAAATTGATCACAGTCCAACAATATTTGTAAAGAGTAGATAGTAGTTGATGTGGATGCATGAGAATGGGATGGGAAACGATTCTTTAAAATAATGTATTACTTGAAATGTTTGTGCAAAAACCAAATACAGCGATTAACAAGAAATCTCCTTTGAAAAATGTTGCCCACGAAACAGTTCACACCTTTAACCAAATGACTTAAAACTACTGTATTTTCTTAGGATTAATGGAATCAAGGAGCCAGAATGTGTATTCTGTGGTCTAAAAGGAATAAACTATTGAATGTGTCTGAGCTGACAGTCCTCTGGGTTACTGAAGTTAGTACAAATGAAAGATATGCTAAAGGTTTGGTGGAAGAGTGTAGTGATGTGATGTGGAGGTTTGTTTGTTAAAGTACGCTGTGGAGAATTCCCCACTCACCACTATAGGCAATTTGCCCCTGAGGTATGCTGTAGAAAATTCATAGCATAAACAGTATCTAGTATGATGAGCAATCTGGGCATAATTAGTGAAAGAGAGACATGGCAATATCAAAATCTAACAGTCAGCAGTACAAGGTTTTTGTTAAGATGTGGACGATGCTACAATATGGTGCTTACTAGATTCAGAGAAATTTGAAAGTCAAGATTAAGTATTTAAAATAATATTTTATTATAGTGAAAGTTAACAATACAGCCCAGCTATCCAAAGAAGGATAATTATAAAATGATAATGCAGTGTGAGTATAATTAGACTGGCCAAAGGTTGCTCACCATATCAGCTTCCACATACTGGTTCCAGTGTGGCTTTTAGGATGTAAAATGAAAATAAAAAGAGAGCCCATTTAACAGAGATTAATTGAAAAGACAGACTAGATGTGATTTTCAGCTGTTTGTACCTTCATCTTCAAACAGATTTATTACAGCAACTTGCTGATGTAACAGATGTTTATTTCAATGAATATTCATTCCTTTGACATCAAGTCCCAGGGGATGACACTTTCCTCTTAAGAAGCTGTGTTTTCCTCTTGTATGTTGTTTATTATTTCTATGTTGTCAGCTGCCTTTTAAAAAGGGATTACACTAAAAAGGTATATAAACTAGGTTATTGAAGTGGTATGATACAGTCAGAGCAAGAGGGGAAAATGCAAATTTTGTTAACAGTAATACAAACACAACATACTGTGAACTTAGTGACTAATCTTATTCTTCATAATTTGACATCAGCTGGATCACTACTGACATACCCATTACTTATGTTCTTTTCCATCAACTTATTACAACTAGGAGAAAAGAGCTAGCACTGTGAGGTGTAATGAGTGTAAAGCTCAACATAGGACGATAAAGAATGATCTGAAACATTCAGGACACTTGCCTGTAAGGGATGCCTGCATTTCCTTCCCATAAACATTGAATATGTTCATTGAGTGCTGTTTCTTTTCATCCTACCTCAAAAGCTCTGTTTATGGGCAAAATGGAGAGGCATCAGGAATACTCTCATCAGCTCCTGTGGATATCCTTTTCAGAAGCTCAGCTTTTCTGGACATAGCTCAGTGGCTATTGTGACAGAGCACAGATGTGTCGTTATTATTGGTGCATGTTTTGGGCTATACACATGTGAGTATCCCTTGTAGGATTAGGAACTCATGTCTCAGTCCCCCATCCCCTCAATCTGGCAGATTATGCAGTAGTGGAAAGTAACTAATTGCCTGACTCTTTTGTCCCATTCTGACAGCAGAACCAGCAGGGAAAGCAGTTTCCCCTTCTAGCAGCAGAACTGGGAAGCGAAGGACAACTCATTGCTTGACCCTCCCCCCATCCCTAATAGCATAAGGCCCCACCAATGCTAACAGAATGCCAGGATTGTGTCAATTCACCTTTAGGAACAGCTTGACTGACATGGTCAATTGTCTGCTCCATCTTCATCAAATACTCTCATTCCTGATGGTAAATGACTCTCTGGATAGCAATAAGTATTTCTGTTCTATCTATGTTTCCATACCGCACTACTGGAATCTGAATACCTGTTGGAATTCTACTACAAGTACAACAGTTGCAAAGTTAAAGAAATGAATAAAGTATTTTTAGGACAGTGGTTACTATGAGATAAAAATGGATTGCACTTATACTATTAGTTGCTATTTGTATTATGGTAGCAGCTGAGGCACCAACCAAGATGCAGTTGAGTACACAATAATTATAGGATAAGGCCCATAAAATATTTGTATTTATTGTCAGGTCCTCTGCACTGGTGAAAAGGTCAGCATGGCCTACTCAGCCATTCTAGAGTGGAGAAGTAGTAGCTACCTCAGAGAATCATGATCATCTTACTTAGCTGAGAAGCACAGGAGGCCTGCAAAAGTTTCAGGAAGCTATAAGAATGGATCTGGGTGTTAAATTCACCAAAATTAGTCAAAAGTTTCAGAGCAATGAAATGGTGCTGTAGATGGCAACATGGGCCATCATTAATGTTAAGCACATTCTTTGTTAAACCACCTGTGAAATGTGAGAATGAAGCTGTCTTTAAATAATTGGTTTAGTACCATTTGTCAGCTTTCTGAGAAAGACTTCATTCAAAAGTGGTTATGATCTGAGAGTATGAGGTAGTTCTTCCTACGTATTCTGTATTTTCAAAGGGGAATTTCCATTTCCCTTTGTCTTTCATATCGTGATATAATGAAGTTCTCTATTTCACATTTATTTTTGCCACCATACTCTTTCCAGGAAAGGCACGATCAGGTCTTCCTTTGGAGTCTTTCATGTCACTCTCTAACAGGCTGGATAATTGTCTGTTGAGTGACATGAGGCCAATCCAGCCTGTTCAGGGTGGAGTCACCCCAGCATTCTCAGCTAAGTAAATGAGAGAAAACAAATAGAGAACAAACACAAGTCTCCCAAATGACAGTGCAGAGTATTATGGTCTGCAGCTAAACTCGTCCCTGTGTCCCTGTAATAGCATGTGTACTCCACCTAGGCCTTGAATGGGCTAATGTGGCCTTGAGAGGCCAATTAACATACCAGGCTGCACCTGGAGGGGAAGCCAGGCTTAACTGACATGAAGCCCACTTGGGCAAGAACAGGCTGGTTACAACAAAGAGAGGAAGTTTTTAGTACAACAGGCTCATACAGAGGGAGTCTTCAGTCACTTTCTGGGAATAGAGAGGAAACCTTTGGCGGGGAGGGGCTTGAACCATGAGACTGACTGAAGGGAGAGGGCAGCTAGGGAGAAGAGAAGCTCCAGAGAAGGAGCGTTGAGGGTCATTGGCTTGGGTGGAACCAGACCTCCGGGAGAATGAGTAGGAACTCTGCAGAGCCCATGGGTGGGGCGAAGAGTGTGCAGAGGATTGAGTGTGGAAAGAGAGAAGGGTTTTGTTCCTTTCAGTTGGGGCATTATTACCCCGGAAGGGGAGTGATTTATATGACTTGGGTCAGGTGCTGAGCTGTGGAAGACTAGTGAGGGGGAAGACAGCTTGCAGGAGGTGCCAGAGCTGAGGATACTGGCAACAATAAGCCTAGATGCAAGCCCAGGGGGTGCTTCTAGAGTGAATGTGCCCCATGTTAGTCCCAAAGGATTCCAGTCTGTCTCATCTATTGTTTTATTCACTTTTATGTTTGCAACTAAAATGTGATGAGTTTTTCAATAAAAGTGATCCTGGCTGCTGCTCGGGCCCCTAATAAATGAGATGTGGCACTGCAATGTGTGCATCTGCTTATAATATTTAATAAATATGTAACACAACCTGCTGTCTCTTTTCAGGCAGGAGAGCTGTGTGACTCTGCTTCCCTATCACCACACATCATGAGTGTTATAGTCCTCTTGAGGTTAAAGTTGCAACTATAAAAGAAAAATTAATGTAGTTCATGTCTGTCAAATGCTCAAGTACAACTTTAAAATGCTTCAGCATGTGCATCCTGAGTTAGCTGAATAGATGTTCTCATACCTTTTAAACAGCAGTGGTTCAGAACAGTAGACAGAAACAAACTTAACTGAAGCCACCCTTATTTGCTTGTTTAGCTATCTAATCCTGCCTTGTCAAATTTGAATTTTGGATGGCTGTTTTTTACTTCCTTGTTTCATGTAGCATTTCTGCTAATGCCTATAGTGAATATTATGTAGTGTTGGGTTTTTCTTTTTTTTAAAAAAGGATTAGTTGGTTAAATAAAAATAAAGAGCACTGTTTTAGATTAGAATAAATAAGAACATGATGCTACCTTCAAAATAATGGGGAAAATATGCTGATGAAGCTGCTTCTGCACATCTGCCATCAAAAGATTATTTAACTTTGTACTATATCCCTGATTTTGAAAGCCATAAATAACTTCTCTCATGGTTATTCTTATCCCTAAATTACTTACGTTGTTTTAATTATTTTTTTAATGGATATCATCATTCCTGAGTTCTGCCTGTTTTTATTCCCATTTGATCCCTGGGTGAGACTGATCTCTTGGCCTTTGATGATCACATGAACAGGACTTTGAGTAGTTATTTCCCTGTAACTAGTTCTTATTGATCCTAGTACAAAAAGAAAATTATTAACTGAGCAATTTCTTGGACAGTGGAGTTGCTCTCATGTGACTGGGGACAATATGTGGAGGCCAAGATTTTTAAAAATAGGTGCCTAAAGTTAGGTTCCTGAATCCATTTGGGCACCTAAACAGATGACCTGATTTTCAAAAGTTCCAACCACCTAGCAGATCCCAGTGAAGTCAGTGTTTTATACACAGTATCTCCATCTCAAGCATCAGCCCAAGGATAAAATAATTTTGGAACCCATGAGAAGTCAATTGAAATGGTCAAATCATGTTCACCCTAATGAAAATGTTAATAGATTATTCAATGTATGATTTTTCTACTATTTGCCTAGTCTTCTCTCAAACATACTCTGAAGTGGTATAATATCTAGATAGGGCATAGCTCTCGCAAAAATGCTTGTGTGATATTTACTTTATTTTTATAAAGAAAAGGTAGCAAATCTTGGAGATACACATGGCCAAATCAGAGTGATCAGCCTAGAGAGATGTGGCAAAGTATAGTTCCCATTGGTGAAAACTGTCACGTGACTCATAATGTGTGAAATTCTGCAAAAACAAACAGAATAGCAACAACAAAACCTGTTTAGTTTCCTGCACTGAGGAAACTGCTGACTCTGTCTTTGAAATTCCTACACTGCGTTTTCAGAATCCCATCCAACAAAATCCTATCCAGTATGTGAAAGAATGGTTTATAAAGCTCCAGATCTTCTCATTTTCTTTGTATTATTCCTTATCAGTTAAAACATTATTGACAAACTCACTCTGAACAATCACAATACAGAGAAGTAATATATAGTAAGTACAATTAAGGCAGAGGCTTGAAAGTTAGTAGGCTAAGGTTATATTTTTAGAAGAAAAAGAAAAAGAATAGCATGTTTTCCTCCACCACTCCTCAATACTCAGAATAGATCTCCACTAGCTGTGTCCTTTACTACAATGTGGTAAAGAGTACCTGCAGAGGTAGAGCAATTATTTCATTCCCTCATGAATTATTTCATATCCCTTATTACATGAAATAATTGTGTGTGTTTCTATGTTTGTACAGTGCTTACACTAACAGAGTTCAAACTCATGCTGCTTCGTACCTGATCAGAAAAATTGTTTACCCTCTGACCCTCACAGCTGGTGGAGAAATCCACTCTGACTTGCATTATTAAAGTCAGGTTAGATGACACCACAGTTCCAGCTAACCAAACTCATCCTAAGTTGCCACACACAATACCACCAGAATGCATAAAACCAAGGATATATAGCTGGATATATATAATAGGATATAGTAACTGGATATATATAATAGGATATAATAGCTGTGCTATGCTATCTAGTCATGCAAAAGTGGCAAGAAAAAAGAATCATTTGAGTACACCCATGTCCTCTGAAAATTGATAAATAAAAAACCTATCTAAGAATCCTGATAATCTGTAGATCTCCCAGTAGGAAAGGGTTCCCAGGAGGGATGTTGGCTGATATGATGTGAGGGTCTCTAGGGTTCATCTTTCTAGGAGATTTCAGCATCCATGCAGACTATGCCCAAATCTGCTGTCCATCATGGATCTCATAAAGGTGATCTCCAGTTCAGCACATACTTTTGTTACATTCTTATATTAGCTCACTGGCTCATAAATGGGCTTGAGGAATATAATAAGTACACCACTGCCTTGGTCAGACTACTCTACCTCCTTCGAGCAGACATCAGCACTCATATTTATAAACAAGAAAGTTCAGCCATCATGGTCCATTCTTTGAGTTTCATGCACAACAGTACCTTAACCAACCCATGAACTGAAAAGCTGAGGAACTGGGAGTCACGTGGCTAAACAGTGGCCATTAGCGCTGACAGTCTTGCATTCTTGTCCCTGTTGACTAGGTCTGCAGATTGCCTTCAGCCTCAAATGCTCTTCATGAGCTGAAGTACGAAGAAAGGAAATTGGAGTATGGTTTGCAAAAACATAATCATTGTAGATAAATCTACTGCAGAAGTTTCCTAAATTCTGCATATTAGTCAAGGTAAAAGTTAAGAGATCCTTTCCCCTCCTCTATCAAAGCAGCTGAATCCTGCTCTGTAAAACTTTTCTTTGCTCTGTCAACCTAGGCTGAATTCATTGCTCTCCTGAAGCTAGCTCAGTACAACGTAAGGAATTGACATAAGGCTTTTCAGAGAAGATCAACTGCATATGGCAAGTCTTTTCCAGGTGGCAGTAATCGTACACCAACCCTATGACAGAATATATCTCTTTTCCCATCACACAGATTTCAGCATGTTCCTGGGATAAAGCAGTGCTGAAAGAAATCAGTGATTTGGATTCCTGGCCATTTTGGCTGGTAAAAGATGCTCAGAAGTACCTGGCACTGCTGCTGTGAACAACTGTCAATGCCAACTGTGAAGAGGGGAACATACCATCCACCCTAAACTATGCCGTAGTTCAGCTAGATGTCCCAAAATCATTTTGAGATCCAGCAGACCATACAAATTACATCCTAGTGTCAAACCTCACATTTTTGAGTAAGATAACACTGAAGCTAATGAAGCACTACCTCCAAGCATGCTTATCCACTAACAATTTTTTTTAATTACCTTGCTGAATTGAGGCCTAACAGAACTTCTAGCCAGTGTTCTACTTGCTATACTGGCTCCCCCGCAGGATTCTGGGTCAGTTTCAGAATATCATTGTTAATTTTCAGAGTTCTCCATGGAATGCCCCCCACGCCATTTGCTAGAGTGCCTCTTCTTCCCAGGCCATGTTCTTGTCTGCCATACACTTTCTTCAGAAACAATGAAGCTGTTAGCTTTATGGGGAAATCTCATGAGAGATTTCTCGGCAACAGGGTTAAAACTTTCAAATGCCTTACTGGAGCAGATAAGAATGACTACACAACTCACTATTTGCAGAGCAAAGAGTAACAGTGACCTTTTTAGATTTATTATGCTCCTTCACGGCTTGAAGCAGTACTGAAGAGAAGAGGAAAAAGGCAGCACTGTAAGCAGGGTTGGCAGACTTTGACCTTTTTTCTAATTTTGATGGATAATATATGTTCATGAGCAGTTTTTCCATTTAAACTTTCAGTTGTGGGAAATAATGGAGGATCAGATACTGGTGGGGGGAATTAGGACAATTATTTAATGATAGTACACAGTGACATTCAAAAGGTAAAGGTTTATAACCATTAAAATACAACTTGTCAACATCACACGTTAAAATATACAAAACAAATATCCTTAAATCAAACTCTAATAAGTTCTCAAGCAGCAGTTTTCATACTTTGTTTATCAGTAAATTCTGATTACTATAGATGGAAATGTTTTCACATGGGTTTGTGTATGTATGGTGAAATCGACGTCGGTTTTAAGGAAACAATCCTTCCAAGGCCTAGTTACAAGACTCTAGTCAGATAGCCAACAGCTAGCATTGCCACATTGTAACCTAGGGGAAGTCGCTGAACTGGTCTGTGCTTGAGTTTCCACACCTGTGGAATGAGGAAGATAATCCTTACCTGTGTCACAAAGGTGCTGTGAAGCTAAAATCATTGCTTTTTGTGCTTTATGTTTATCTCCAGCTGAAAGGTGCTACAGAAGTGCAGCATATACACTGATACCTTAGCTATCTGTAACACCTGATGGTGGGGTTGACCAAATTCTAACCAAACTCATTGAAGAGCCATGTGTAAAATGTAATAAGGCACAAATGAAATTATTGCTGTCTCATCAAATATGAACAGTCAAAAATAAAAGGTGGAAGGTTTATTATAAAATAATTTGTATAGTTTTAAAATCAGAAAAGACTTGAGTTAACCCTTTCCCCAGCAGTTTGTTTGCAGTGATGGCTGCTCACCCACCACATCACATCAAGCACCCAGGAGCATCAGAGGCTACAAAGGGTCTTTGTTAGTACAATCCCTGGAAACAGAATTGACACTTAATTTTAAAGACAAGGTGGATTGCTTTTACCACTAGAATGAAAATGAACTCCTGGCCTCTCCTAGTCACCATCAGTACACACTTTACCTGCTGCGGGGCAAGAGAACAACTGTGGCAGCTGCAGCGGTCACAGTTAAGGTATGATTGCAGCAGTTTCTCGGGCAGGGGCAGGCAAGGTGCAATGAGTTTTCCTCACTTGCAGCTCTGAGACTGGCCAGCCATGATTGTAGCCAGTATGTTATCCCTGGAAATGTTCGTCTTCTCCAGAATGGTGAAGGGAGGCGGCTGTACTCATGGCCCCATCCCTCTGCACAGCCTAATGGAGCCAGGCAGTTATGAAGGGGGAAATGCATGCTGTACCCTCCTAAGGGAGGAGCTATGGAGATGCACTATCCCTTCTGAAGCTCTGCTGTGACACATCGCCCCCTACTTAATGGCACAATCTAGTCCTTAGTTAATATTCAAACAGCACTTTGACCATATAAAGTGTTACACAAGTTGCTAAATATTACTTTATCATAGACTAGTAGATAACCCAAAGAGCTAAGGAATTAAGCTTGTAATTGAGAAAACAACCAAGAAATGGAATGTTTTGGGAAAAGGGGTATAAAAAGACTTACCATCTTTAAGACTATGTGGACTCTAAACATTTACTCACTTCTACTGCATGCCATCCAGCACGCAGCAAGGGGATGTGTCATTACAGATTCTGTTAATGTGCAGAAACAAACTGAAAGACTAAATGGCCAATTTTCAAAATGACAGAAGGGTAATAGTGGGGTGCCTGAAATAATAGGGCCAATGTTGTTTAATAGATTTACTGGTGTTTTGGGAAAGAGGGTGAATGGAGAGGTTGCTGGTGACTTTGCTGGTGGCATAAGTGTCACAGGGTGGCTGGCCCCTGTAAGCTCCACTGTGCCTGCCTGGGTGTGGTCTAGGTTGACTTGATTAAGAAGGTAGGGCAGGCTCTGAGGCTAATAAATGAGAGGAAGACAATTATGACTGGGGAGTAGGTCAGTGTTCATGTTGCACTTCCCATCGATACCCAGCCTAGGCCGGAGAAGCTAATGATCCAACCAGCAGACCAAATTCAATGATGAATTCTGGTCACATGTCACCTGAGGCATGTTGTGCATGTACTGAGATCAAGTAGGTTCCTGGAGGGAGTTGCTGGAATTCACTGTGGAAAACTGAGGGCAGGAAACCATCAGAGGAGCAAGCCTGCTGACATTCTTCAGTTAGACATCCAGGCCTGGGAGGCTGAAGAGGCCTGAGGGCATAAAGACCAGCAGAGTGGCTAGCTTGCTTACCTTTCCCAGGTAGAGGCGTGCAAAGTCGCTGTTCTGATGAAAGAACCCAGGGTGGCTGTTCCAATAAAAGAGTAGGTAGGACTTAATGGAAAGCCCAGATACAGCAGAAGATTCTCGAACTGGGGTTATGAGTCATGTTGTTGGACTGAGTCTCTGGGGACTGTGCACTGTACATGGGATAAATGGAGTGTGTTTTGGAATGTGTAAGGACTATTTGCACTCTGTGGAATAATAAATTAGCCCCTGGTAGTGAAAATATTGGGTCCAAGAGAACTTGTTGTGGAGTCTTGAAGGAGCTTGAGAGTTGAAACTGAGGTGGTAACGCTGGTATTATTGCACCACGTTGCAAGAGGATGCTTTGAGGTGCAGGGGATTATGATAAGTTATTTACTGGTAGACAGGTAAATGAAAATTATAACTTCACAGGGATCTTTCAATGATAGGGGGAATGAGAGGCAGGATAGCAAATGAAATTGTTTTAACAAATACAAAGAGATACATCAAGAGGAGAGATAGTGATGCATGATAGGGAGATGTAATCCAGGACTGGAACTTTTTAGTTTTGAATGGAGACAAGATAGCGAAATAAATAATGAATGGTGTGAGGGAGCTACAATTGGCGTTCCTACACAAGAATGAGATATTGAAAGGCAACAAATTTAAACCTAATTAAAGGAAACAATTTTTAGCAGTTAATAAATATGCTGTGGAACTCACTGCCACACAATGCAAGAGCTTAATAGGATTCAAAAAAAGGTTTGACATTTATATGGTTAAGGGAAACATCCACAGTTGCATTAGGGAGGATTAATTTTTATGATGGGATATAAACCCTTGTTCTTTATGGCATAAATCAGCCACAGACTGATAAGGATCAGGAAGAAACTTCGCCTATGAACAGTTTATTCCATAATTATCCGCTATCGGGTTCCTTGCATTTGATCTGAGGTATATGACACTATGATATGGTACTGTACTATATGGACCTTTGGTCTAAGCTGGAAAGGCTATTCTATGTCTTATTCTCTTAATTAGGACAAATATTGATACTAAAATGCTTGTTTAGGCACAAATGCCCATGTCTCTAGAATCTATGGTGCATTGCTGGCTCCTCAGCTGTGTTAAATTATTGTTCAGTTTGCAGATATCATAGCTGTATGGACCTGTGACCAATGAATTGCCAACACCTTCAACCAGTACCAATTTGTCACTTATTCAGCAATACATTTTTATTTCCAGTTAAGTACGCTGCCCCATTGTGAAGTTAGACATAGCGTTTTGTGATGGCTTTGCCATATATTGGGGGGGCTCACTATTATGCAAGCTATATGTGAGTAACTGGACAATTTTATATATTGGCAGCAGCTGCTTTTATAGCTAAGGTGAAGTTGTAGCAGCATATATATATATCAGTTCCTTTTCACTGCTCAAAGGACGCATCCATCTGTACATTAATTGAGCTTCCTTTTCCTGATTGACCTCTGAATAAGATCTATAGTTCAACTAGAGCTGGTTCAAAATGAGCAATCTTTTTCACAAAAATATTCAAGGAAAAATTATTCCCATTTTTTTCCATATGAAAAAGTCAACATTTTTCAGCCAGCTCTAATTTCAATGGCTAGTCCAGTGTACCAATTTTTCAGGATGCTGAATAGCTTCACTGCCACAGACCCACGCTATTGTCACATTATAACTGGCTCTTAAAGCAGTCTTTGAGCATGAGCTTTCCTTTCCAGGTATCTCTGTAATATCCAGTGCTGAACATCTCTGAGCTCTTGAATGTTCCATGTGGTACCTTCCATGTTCCTTTCTCCTCCTCCACTCCCTCTGCAATGCTGGCTCTAAGATCCCTGACATCCACTGCCTCTGCAGTTCTTTTCCCCAACATCTCTTGGCACTCTCTGAGACCCATATTCAACCCATCACTGACACTTCTTCCGCAGCTGCCATCTTTTAAATCCACCTCTTCTCTCACACACCTTACCCCTTAATATTCCTCAGATGAGCAAGCTGGGGGTGTAAGGCTTGTCCTTCGATCAAGCTATTACCAATCCTCCCTCCTCCCCATTCAAGTTCCTTCTCCTCTCCCTCCATTGTCTGCTTCCCTACTTTCCCAACCACCTGATTCTTGACTCCCAATTCTCTCTCCTTATGGTCTCTCATTCCTCCTTAGCAACTTCCACAATGAAATCTCATCTGACCCTTGGATTCTGCCCCCCTGGTCCTCACTACCTTGTCTGACCTCCAATCAACTCTCACTCATAATGGCTGCTGTTTATCAGCAGTCAGCCCAGGTAAACACATGGTCCTTGATACTGTTTCCCTCACCCTGCATTTTCTGATTATTTCTTATTTTCATTTTCTGTGCATTGTCTCTTTAGATTGGAAGCTTTTTAGAGGTAGGGGCCATCTCCTGTCTGTTTTTGCCCTCTAGATAATACTGCTATACAAATGATAAGTAATCATATTAATAATATTGGTTGAACTGCTATTTTTTCAGACAGTTGTGTACACTTTGGTTTGTTTTTCCTCAGAAAAATGAAAATGTACTAGTCTCTTGCTTTCCTGTTATGATATTTTAGCTACAGTGTTTTCATGGATTGTAAATGAAAGTCTCATTTTACCATGTTTTCCAGTATATTAATGCTAACTTGACTCCACAGAATTCTTAATAAATTCTCTCCCTAGAAAGAGGAAATTTGAGTGTAGAACATACAATAAAAAATAATGGGGCATATAGAAGTAATAGCATCCTAGTGTAATTGGTGCAGAAAGTACTAAATCAGCTAAAAGGAGATAAATTACATTAAAGCAAAGCATGTATTGAAAAGGACTGTAAGTACTCGAAGGGAATGGCAATCACCCAATTCCATATGACTACAGGTCTAAAGGGATGGCAGAGAATGATACTCATAGCCAGAAGCATGTGAACAGAAAACAACAGGGTCCTTTCTGGATGTTTACTTTCTTCAGATATTACCTGTGCACAACAAAACGACAGCGTACTTGTGACAAATGACAGCTCCTCATGCTATTATGTTTATCCTGACTTTTATAGGCAAACTTTGATGCAAGCCAGGCATAAATCTTTAGGGAAGTAGAGTTATTTACATAGAAGAAATTAACATATTTTAAAATGCTTAAACTATATCAAACAGTTGGATTAGAGAAGGCTAAAAACATATCTCTGTAAGTATGGAACATTTTTGCACTTGATTCACTTTGCTGTGCACCTTGTGCTGTTTACACCAATGCAAAATGCTACATTTCTGATTTGATACCATTTTGCGCTGGCGAAAAAAATGACACAAGATGCAGGGCAATGGTAAATCAGGCGCTTCTAATTTTTTTAATTAAAGATATCTCCTACCTGCTCGAATATGTTGGACACACAATTCAGAGACTTGTGTTTATGACAAGTGCAAATTTGCTAGGTAGCAGATATTTTACCTCAAGATGCAAATAGAAGGTAACAGCAAATGTTTTAATCCAAGCACACAACTTTTATGCACTTCTATCCCCTTGCTGATGTATCATCCAGTGATTAAGTGAATAGGATTAATAATTGTACTTTTATATTTTAATAATAATTTTTAATAATAAGTCATCTGTTAGCAAACATAACTGCTAACCATGCTTTGTCAGCACTTCCCCAGGTCTGATTTTGTATCTAAAACCACAGAATCACAAGGCACCTAGATTACAGCAGCACTTCGGTTGTTAAGCAGCTTTAGGTAAGTGATTTAATATAGTTGATGGAAATGCTGTCATCATGGAATATACTATCACCACAAATTTCGGCATCCTTGATTTTCAGAATTTCATTTCTGTGGGACAGAGCTTCGTGAAATGGTCCATGTGGGAAAATAAACCAACGTTTCCTTTTTTGCGTGCTTCTCCATGGACATTAGGGGGAGTTGGGTTTAGCCCTTTTTCAGTTTAATTAGAAAGCAAAAAATAATGATGCACCTGCCATCAGTTCAGCACCTTTGTAAACAAAGCCAAAATACATATGTCACATCAAACAGGAACTGGTAAGAGTCCGAGGGTGATGCAACTTGACTGATTTCCGTGGAGTTGCAGTTACATTGCCCCAAGTCTTGATCTGGCCCAAATACTATTAACAAAACAAACAAACTTGGTGTTAAGCAGTGAAAGCTGGCAACATGAGTCCAGCCATTCTTTCTGGAATTGAGAGAAACCATTCATTTGGCAGGAGAACTGGGTGAAGAGAATTTGATGGGTTGCATACAAGATGGGGAAAAAACGAAAGGAAATAGAAACAACAGGGTGAGGGAAAAGGAGGAAGAGGAAACCAAGGCAGGGAAAAGTTTTGTATAATTTTTAAAACTGCATCAATAAAGTCCCTCAAAATATTTGATTTAAAAAGAGGTAGAGGTAAAAGCAGAGGTGGATGCTGCTATCATTCATGATTGTGGCAACAGCAGTAGTAATGGTCTGGGTCAATTCTGTAGCTGCACCACAAGCAATAGTAGAAGAGAGGAGAAAACGCAGCCATCGGGGCAAAAGAAGCAGTGGTACAAGACAGGCAAGACCAGCAGCAGTAGTGGAAGCAGAAGTTGTGACAGTGAGTGAATGCATAGATTTTATTGTTTAGACTAAACTCCCTGTCCCTGAATTTTAGGCTGTGTCAGATACTGAGATTTCTGGCGCTGCCCCTGTTAAATAGCATTCTTTGCCAGAAGCTTTGGTATTTCCTTCAGAATTTTTTGAAGCACTATACGTGTTCCTGCTTTGTCAGCTTTTAATGCTTCTAACTGCCAAATAGCCTCCAAACAGAAATGTGTCTCAGTCTTTGGGATGTTCTAGTTGCTTTAATTTTCTAAACTGTATTAATAAAATTGTATGCTGTTATTGTCTTTTTTGACTGCTGGGACAAAGAATGAAGTTAAACCTTCAGTGATAGCAACTTCAGTCCCTTTATCAAATAAGATTGTGATTACTGCTTTCCATGTTTTTCTACATTTGTGCCCTTGATCACATCTTTTGTTACTCCCAACGAAACCTACTATAACTTCTTCCCTAGATGACTGATGTGCATGTTGAGTTAAAAGGCCACTATAAGTGATCCAATAACTAACTGCAGCCTTATTTCCTCTCCAGCCCTTCATTTAACATTCTGTATAGTCCATGCCTGAGCAGTTAGGTCTTCCATTACTACCACAGTGGCATGTGTGTATATTTCAACGTGTTCTCTTGTTCATTGTTCATCATGCTTAATCAGTACTTGATGGTACAAAATGCAGCTATGAAAAAGGAAAGCATTTGTCCCATTAAATAGTCAGCTGTTCCTACAATAAAACAACCATTTAACACAGATGAACACTAACCTTTCAGTCAAAGAAGAATATATTTTCCATACGTATTTTCTTCTCTGATTACACTGGAAACAACTGTGGGTCTTTTACCCGAGGGAAGGTCAAATTTCTTCTTTCCTGAAAGGAAGCCATCATTTTCTGCCAATCCAAGCTAAAGAGATGTCATTGCCTTGAGGTGTGTTCTGCAGGGATCTGGGTAATTTTTGTATGATTTTTTTTTCAATCAAACAGTCTTTCACAACATTTTCAGGGATCTTTTCTTTTGTTCCTGTTAATATATGTTTGTGACTGCAATTTTCATTGGAATATTCTGTTCACTTCTTTGCAGCTCATTCAGTTTATGACAGAGAAGTGACTTATTGCTGACAACACAGAATTACCTTTTGTGATACTTCCTTCCCTTTAGAGATGTAATTTATTGTAGATGGCTGTTTTGTGCGAGCAGATATATTTTACAAAGAAAACTCCTGTGAGCCACATTGTGTCCAGAGTCAAGCTGATAAAAAAAATTGTTGGAAAAGTTTTCTATCTGAAGATATCGTTTCATCAAAATTGAAACATTTCATAGAATGTGTTGATTTCAACCAAATTTCTGGGGGAAAGAGAGAAGCTTAACAAATAGTTTTTATTTTTCTCATTTCATTTCAGTCATGTCAGTGTTTCATTTTGATTTTATCATTTAGATAAATTTCATTTTAACTTCATATTAAAAATGTAATATTATTTAAGAGATATATATTAAATAATATATTTAATTATTTAAATATATTTATATATATAATATAATTATTATTATATATATAAAAGATTAAGAGTTTATATTGGTTTCGACATTATCAATACCATATGATGGTTCTGATTTGGTGGAATTTTGTGTTCATGAAAAATTTTGATATTTTTGGCTTTACATTCCAAGTCGGAATAACAAATTTCACAATGTCAGAATTTCCTGCAGAATAGAACCTATGTTTTTCCTCCCAGCTGTAGTCCTGAACGATATGTCCTTTTCCTCACTTTTACATTGTAGCATCAGATTGCCTCCACAGCAGCATTTCTCCCTGCTCTTGAGTCTCTGAGAACTCTCAGTAGTTCTGTGGATTTCCAAGTTGGGGGAGTGAACTAGAAGTGACACAGATGGGCAGGGATGCACTTTGTCCCATCTGTACCCAGCACATGGGGCCTGATCCAAAGCTCACTGGAATCAGAGGATCTCTTCATTGGCTTATGTGTCTTTTTGGAATACAGTAGCTCCTTACAGAGGAGAAAAGCCAGAAGCTTTGTTAAAGGACTCCATAACAGCAGAGTATTCTTTATGCTGGGGGACAAGAACAAGCACCAGCTAGTCAGTCCTCAGCAATCTAGTTCTGATATACCAGGGAGTAAGGGCAAATATGCAAGTTGGCCAGAGCAGCAGAGGCACAGGGCATGTTAATAGTTCCATGTGCTGAGCAGATCCCCATAAATCTTCATTCTTGCATTTATGGACTGAAACCATGGTTACTTCTGAGTGAGATCAAACTCTTGCTACCTGACAGAAGAATTTGGAGGAAACTCCACAAGGGCAATTTCTGAGAGCTTCTTGGCTTCTATTGGAGGCAGACTCAGATCTTTTGTTAGCATCATGTTTTGTAGACATAAGACAAGAAATTCTGTTTTTCAAAGTAACCTTGATTCTCTTCTGCTTTCATAATGTTTTGTATTACTGTGTGTGCTGTTACTTTAATGACTCGACATGCACTGCTTACTGTGTTACCCTGTTTACAATGTGGAGGTGCTACAAGTGGAGTGGATTCCATAATTTTAAATTTTCTGAATTTGGTATGCATCAGTTTGGTTTTCTGCATTTAGTTTCTTTTTCACTGAGCACAGTTATTTGAGTTGGCTGGGCTTTTGAACTTTTTTTTCGCTCAAAATCATCTTTTTTTCCATGCAGATAATTCAAATATGAGGGCTTTTTACCCCAAAAATATTTGCCATTAGACTGACAACAAATCTGCAACACTTTAAGTCAGGCAGTATGTATTTTTTAAAATTTAAAGTGATATATTTTCAAAAGTTATAAGCACCTGGAAAAAAAGTTTGTCTTCTGAACCAAAATGATCATGATGTCATAGAAATACTATAATAGTGCCTTATTCTACAAAGATGCCTAAATATGCATTGCAAAAGATGTACGATAATTTAATATGATGTAGTGTCTGGTGCCAAGCTTAAGAGCTAAAACCTGAGAAAAATTAATCAGTTTTATGAGCAATCTTTTAACTAGTCACTTTGTCTTGGTGTGCTTTAGTACACTGTGAAATGAAGTACTATAATGGTGACAGTTTTTCTAGGTTCCAGAAAAGGACAGTTTTCTCTGCAGCTCATCAGGACTGCTACCTGTATTTTGTGCAAAATCTATTCCATTTCTTGCACACATTTTCTTATGATTCATGCCCAAATAGTTTAATTACTTTGACTGTTGCTTGGATACATCTGCCTATTAGAATGTCAATTACAAAGCAAACGCTGTTATCTTTACCCCTTGTTCTGCCTCTTCTCTTAAAACAGGGAGGGCAAAATTCTTTTCCTAGTGTAGTGGTTTTCAACCTTGTTTCATTTGTTGACCCCTAAAAATTTTTTTGAAGGAAGGTGCTGACCCCTTTGGAAACCTTAAATATGATCCATGGACCCCGGTTGAAAACCATTATCCCAAGTGCGTTGGAGCCGACCCCATTGAAGACTTCAACCCGCTGATTGTATATGCTGGCGTTCCACTGACATAATATATTTGTTTCTCCTTTATGTTTCCTGTTCACATCAGAGCTGCTGGTACATTTTTTCCTGCGTATCAATGAAACACTGTGAATATCCATTATTGCTATGAAGTCACTTTCCTTAAGGGGGAGAAAAACAGCTGCAGTCACCAGAACACCATCCAGCCCCTAGCTTTCTCACAAGTGTTTCTAGCCATGGTACCCAAGGTTCTCAGTGTCTTGGAGCCATTAGTCTTATTTTGCAATTGTATAACTAAATAATTAATGAGTGTACAGAGCTTGGTGACCAAAAACATTTTTTTCTGGATTCTTACTGTCACGGCTCAGACACACACAAGGCAACGATTTGTCTGCGATAAAGGTTTATTAAAGCAAAAGTATAAGAATAAAGGGAGACTAGTTCATCCAAACATGACTCATTCATTTATTCAGATTCACAAAGCTGACTGTTACTGGCAAATACTGGTTTCCCTTTCTGTGCTGAAGGCAGGCAGAGTAAGAATGCAGGTTCATGATAGACTCATTGCATCTATGTAATATAAACAAAAGATAAGAACTGCTGCATAAGCCAGATGTGTTTAATTCTGTTCTGCAAGATTATTCATACTAAGCAGAAGATTTTAAGATGAATTCTTTAGCACAAATCATTTTTTCAATAACATGTCCTTTTAGCTGATTAAATTTCTTTAATAAAGTGTTCCTTTAATTCTAAGAATCACCTTCAGCCTTTGTTTAATGCTTTAGTCAGATAGGCTAGTATTCTTTTCCCTGTCTGATGAAGAATTTTTTATTCAATATTTCTTAGGATCCCTCAGGTTGATCACAGATATTACAGGAAAAAGTAGGTTCATTATTTAGAAACATTGTTTTCATGAGCAGGGCTTTCCCTTTTAATTCTAATCTTGCTACATGAAGGATTAGCAAGTAGGTTGAGTACCCTTGTGATGGAAGATAGTGTGGTTGAGAGAGCAAGTTTTGTTCTGACACACACTAAACATCTTTGAAGGGAACTTTCATCACTTGTTCATGTTTGTATTTAACATTTTCCCCAAATTAAATGATCCTGGACTATCAGTTGTTTCCAGCTCAGATAAGATTCCTATGGCCCAAGGAATTGCTTTTGCATTCTCTCAAATAATTGTCCATCTGTTTCTCTTCATCCTTCTTCTATAATCTCTCTACCAGCAGTTTCAGATATGATGCCCTTTCCCCTAAAATACGTTAGTTATGTGCCACTTTCTTTGAGGTAGTTTGTGCATTATTTAAAGCTTTTATCATTGCTTTTTATTCTTTCTTTTGAAGTGTAGAATTTTAGCTTCGGATGAAGTTGTCTCACAATATATACAAGTTATATTTTGCTGCCTCTTCCGTTTTATTCTTTGTCTTAGATCAGCCTATGATAGCTAATTTCTGTACTGAACTAGAAATTGTCCGTGTATTGGATAATATCAAGATTATAAAACAAACTCAATTTTCTTTGTTCTCTATTTTGGGGAATTTCCTGCCCTTTTCATTTGACGATCCTTCTTTTTTATTTCCAGACTAGGGCTGATCAAACACAAAGTTATTCACAAGTATTTTTATGAATCGAGGCAGAGAGTTCAGTTTGCTATTACTTCCACCATTCATGAGTAATTTGACAGCTGCTGGGTATTTTAAAGTCTCTCAAATTTTAGAAGATATGATTATTCATCAAAAAATCCCTACCAGAAATGTATTTCCTCTTCAGTATTTGCTAATTGTTAGTTTCTTCTTTGAGAAATTTCTTTCATCTAGTCAGGAAAATAGAAACAGCACCATATGAATTAAGTGACTAACTGCACACCATGAATAGTCTGTGATCTGTTCACAAACAGTACAGAAAGTTGGGATTTTCTAAAATACGCTATTTGGCAAATACTTATGAACAATGAAGACATTCATAGAAACCAGGTTCTGATCACAAATGATTCTTGAGCAGAAAAAAAGACTACATTTGCTACAAATCACATTTGCATGCAATGAATAATGTGACCAGTTCTATAAACCCTCTTACCAGTTGTTTTTTGCCTCCTCGCCTTTTTCAGTCAGCTTTCCCATAATGACAGAAAAATTGATTATAGTTCAGAGCTAAACATTTATAATCTACTTCCATTTTAATGGAATGACTGTTCCAGCCAACAGTGTCCTACATGTTCTTTCCTCATGGTACATATAATTCCCATCTCTAATATAATTAACTCCTAATTCACTCTTGAATCCAGTGACATGAACATCCTCTGCTTATTCATTTACAGCCCTTTGCACTGTACCAGGGACAACAGAGCAGTGTGGAACCTTAAGTCTGCCTGCCATTGATGTGACAAGCATAGCCACACTCCATGTAAGAGAGATAGTGAATGTATTGCTTGGATCCACATAAATATTGTGGGTCAGAACATCCCAGTAAAGTGTTGTAGGCTATTGTTTTGCTCCCTGTACTATAGTGCAGTGGGACATGTTGGGTCTTTCCCTCAACACAGCTGTGCTGTAATGCATTTTCAGGTGGGCCAAGGCCCTGCATGCTTTTTCAGAATAAGTTTAATAATAAAGAAAAAAACAGGAAGCTGACAAGTACAGACAACCTGTCAGAGTATCTAACCTGCAACTTAGCATTTTGCTTAGCTTGGCAACTAACTCCTTTAAAAATGCATGCAAAGATATGTCTGCAATTGATACGCTGAACTGCAAGGAGCTAGTGCTACATCAAAGAAATTAAATTTTTTTAGCAGTCCCAAAATAATAATATATGCAGGAAAATAACTGAATTTATTATGCCACACAGTCTTAAGAAACAGTATGTGTGTATGTATATTAGTTACTATATTCAATTTACATACTCATGTTTGTTCTTTGTAAAGAAAGTACAATGTAGCAATTACTATGTTTATTTTCTTTTATCTTTTTAGAGTTAAGGCAATATACCTAGGTGAACAAAAATCCTTTAAAACTGCAGACATTTGTCTACATCTTATTTTATATAAGACACAAGTGAGTTGCTGGCTAGAACAATATTCCCTTATGTGGGATAATACTACTAACATGACTCATTTGCCAATAGTTAGCTTTTTCAAGATTTTTGAAATCACACTTGACAAAAACAGTTGGCAAGGACATTTCTGACTTTCAGATCTTTAAATATTGGCCAACAGATAACATTTGCAGTTGTCTTAGAGTGTTCATAAAATGTTGTACTTAAACAAAGCAGCTGTCATATACTGGAATGATAGTGATTCTGCCTAACACTTATGATGATCAAGTGGTCTGAAGCATTAGGCTTATTCTGTGTTAGTGTGACGAGACAGTGAGTGTGAAAAATCAGGACAGGAGTGGGGTTAATAGGAGCTTATATAAGAAAAAGATCCCAAAATCGGGACTGTCCGTATAAAATCGGGACATCTGGTCACCCTATTCTGTGTGCATGATGTACCAGATGTTTTGATTCTAACTGATGACAGTAAAAGGAATATAGAGAGTTCAGAGGGAAGGGACAGACTCCTTCTCGCTGATTCTTAGGCCTTGGTTACACTGGCAGTTTATAGCGCTATAAAGCCTCCAGGAGCTCTATAACTCCCTACCTGTCCAGACTGGCGAGGTACGTAGAGCGCTATAAACCCACAGTTATACCGGTCCTGGTAATCCTCTCTTCCCAGAGGATTAACAGCTAATGCGTATTCAGTGATCTGTATTATTGCAAGTGTGAATGGGCATTAACACTCCAAGCGCTACAAGTGATCTCTTGAGACGCCTGGAGCCATTTAAGGCAATTGACATCTCTTCCCTTTGTTTTGAACTCGGCTGGAGGAATGCGGAAGTACGTTTTCAGAGTTTCTCTCTTAACTCAGCAGATAAGCAATGCAAATGTTTACGGAGGAAGCCTGTGTGAAATACAGAGCCTGCTAGTCTTCTCTGTCAAAGGACACTTACTGACAGGCTCTCAGAAGGACAAACTCTCTCCCTCCACATACACACAACATGTTCCCCCTCACCGCCCTCATTTGAAAAGCACGTTGCACCCAGCTGAATGCTGGGATAGCTGCCCATAATGCACCACTCCCCGTGCCGCTGCAAGTGCCGCAAATGTGGCCACGCTATACCGCTGCAGGGTCTCAGTGTGGACATGCTATAGAGCTATCTCTATTGCTGTATACGAGGACAAGTATAACCAAAACCACTATAAAGCTGTAAGTGTAGCCAAGACCTTATTCTCTGCTCTGTGTTTGGGTGTCTTGTAGGGAGTGGTGTGGAGAGGATAGGAAGATCCTCCTTTACTCCTCATACAAACATTTGACGAGAACCCTCTTTAGAACTTAAGTGCTCAGAGCAACATTCAGCTCCTACAGCAGCCTGGGTAGGAGCTGCTGCCCAAACTGGGGCATGAGCTGACAGCTGGGATGATTCTGCAGCTGCCTACCACGTACACAGTGCTCTGTGTAAGTGCTACACTAGTTTCCCTTCACTTTATCCACTCAGAATTTTATCACTAGTTGGATCTGAGGAACAGAAGATAGTTAAGCTAGCAATAGGTGCCAACTCTGTAGGTGCTGTGGGGCTGGAAAACCTACCGGCAGCCCCCTGATCAGCTCCTCCCAATCTCCCCCTGCCCCAGCGCCTCCCACCTGCTGTGGATGAGCTGTTCAGCGGCATGCAGGAGGCATTTGGGGGGAGAGGGAGGAGCCAAGGACGTGGTGCACTTGGAGAAGGGGACAGGGTGGGGGCAGAAAGAGGTGGGTGGGGCAAGAACAGGCAAGGTGGAACGTGGGTTTAGGGGAAGGAGTGGAGTGGGAGCAGGACCCAAGACAGAGCCAGGGTTGAGCAACCCTGGGCAATTCATAAGGATGGCGTTTATGAAGCTAGCAGCACTATTCCCTCTAAAAGGGACTGGCAACTCCGGGAATTCTAGAAACACAAATATATGAGGAATCCTGAGGGTGCTGTAGTATTAGGGCTTGATTTGGGTCTGTCTTTATAGAATCCAGCCCAAAATATAGAGTAAGGCTAAATTAAGAATTTAGCCTAACGTCACCTGCAGAAGAAAGATTGTATGCAGTAGGTCTCAAACGAACATATCAATATTCTACTCAAAATGCAGAGGGATATTAGAGATTAAAAGTAACAATAATCATTATCCCTGTATCTTTTAATGTATTACTAATTTCTTAAATTCTGGAAGAGAACAGCCCTTGATATAATCAGTTAAAGGCATATGAGGATAATTTAATACACTATTTGTAGGAGGGCAACTGAGACTCCAAAAATTCTTTGGCTTGATTATAGATCTGTAAAATATTTATTTCCTGCTACACTAATTGGTAATTTATCAGAAATATTATAGTAAATTGAACTCTAATCAGTGACTAATCATCCTTTGCTAGAATCAATTCCCATATTTTAATTTCAGTATAAAACGACAGATTGGGAAATAAATGTACATTTCTAAATGCTTTGGGCTAATCCTGGCCCCCTGCTACAGCTGCTTTACACTAATCAAGCTGTGCAAGGAAGCCATAGTTGCAGTTGTTTGAAGATTTCCCCAACAAGGGAATCCACAGGTGGCAGAGGATTGACACAGTAGCTCCAACACAGCCTTCCATCCTGTGCCCTGGAATGAGAAATGGAGGATGGGCAGTGGTTATAGTACTAGCCTGGAGCTTGGAAAACCTAAATTCAGTTCCTTATTCTGCCATATACTTCCTGATTGACCAGAACAAGCCATCAAAGGCCTGGTTCATAAAGATATGTATGCACTTAAAGGTGCAGGTGGGCCCCTCATGGGACTTAAATGTTCCTAAGCATGCTAAGTGTCTAAGGGTTTGTCTACACATCCTCAAAGCATGGGCTCGGGGTGTGTGAATTGCAGTTGTGTCCCTTCTTTTTTAAGTTAAAAAGAAAGGTGGACATCTGCAAACAAGACCCTGTCTGTGAGTTGCTCACCAGCTGCATCATTCCTCCTATATCTCATTGGGAATGGTTGTATGAAAGACACCTAGGTACATGGCTGGTTGAATAAAAGATGGTAATGTGGGCTTTGGCCATTCGAGATTTGGAAGTTTGAAGACTTTTGTTATGGGCAAAGTTGTACAAAGTTTACTACAAAAATAGAGATTCCCATAGTCTTGGATTCCTCCAGGACTGAGACATCTTTAAGACTGTGCCTGATGTATGTGGCAAGGTCATGCTTTGTGTTGCTCATGCAGGCAGTTAGTTCATAACTATGAATTTTGTCTCTTATAGCTTGCTCATAGAATGCAGCATGAATTTCTTGAGAGCAGTAATGGTGGAGTTGTTCACCTTGACATTAGTAGCATGTAACAGACCTCCCCTATTGAGCTGGTACACACAAATTGCTAGTCTGGTGGTTCTTTGGTGATATCCCAGACAAAGACTCTAAACAAATTTTATGTTGCTAATCTTACTGGGAGATTGACAAATCAATGTCCATTAGCTTGTTGAAGACATCAATTACAGGAGCACTACGCAAAGATTATCATCTTGCCCCCTTAGCTCACAATCTAAGATTTAGACAAAATATAACAGATGAATAAACAGACAAACAAAAAGGGGGAAGGAAGGACAAAGTTGTAGAAGAGGCAAAAATCATGTAGGCAAAAATTAATAACCACAGTGTTCTCGGTAGTCACAAATGGTTTTCAGGCTATACAAATACTGTAAAAATAATCAACTTCTAACTGACTGAATTTACAGAGCATTATGGGTAAATATTTTATGAGCAGTTAAAATATCACTCACTGGCTTTTAGTTTTCACCAGTAGTGTTGAGGTGTTTTTTTAATGACTGGTAACCTTTCACAGCAGTGCTGTAAGGCTGGCATTGGGGTATATTGAAGTACGCTTGGTGAACAATTGAAGATACACACAATTGGTGAAATTCACTCTAGTAAGGTGACCTTCTCCACCATTTAAGCCCCACATGAAGGATTGAGCAGGGGGTCCCATGGAAAGCATTTGGCTGGAATCAGAAGGGATACAGCTCTATAATCTCTGAATTTCCCCTAGTACTTAAGGCTATGTATGTTTTGGTATTTGAAACTCACTTTCCTCATTTGCAGCACGTAGGTATAGATTTTCTTCAGTGATGCATATTTCTTAAATTGTCATGTAACAAATTTTTTCTGCCTGGATTTTATGGTGTTTGGGCACACAATTGAATAACCGAAATAAGTTTTTAGCAGCAGGTAATAATAGTGAGGAAACATCTTTGCAGTACACACTATACTCACAGCCACTAGAGTGTCAAAATCATAAGCACAGGCATTCAGATGTTATGTCACAAGCTTGTTGAATAGAATTGGGTAAATAATTCTTTTCTATCTCCAGTTTTCTATGAACAGCTTTAATATGTCCATTATCTGAAATATTTGACTAATTTCTGCAAATAGTACAAACTTGATCTGTATGTTCAATGTTCAAAACTGTAATTCTATTGATTTAAGTTCTTATTAGAATCATAGGAGACATGGTATGATTCTGTTCCCTGAGTAGATGAGCATATCTTTCAGAATAAAGTTATTGGTGTAAATACAACTTCATTTGCTCTGTGAATATTCTCCAATATTCATTGTTCATCATTTCATAGAGTATTTGCAGGAAGCAGGCACATGAGTCACAAGCAGTTAGAATATTTACTTTAAAAATTGAATTGACTATTCACAAAAAATGTTTGTCGTGTTTATATTAGTCTACTATGTAGAGCTACAGCAGGAAAAACACTTCTGCTCTACAGTGATTGACACTAAATAAATACCTCATTTTAAAAGAGAGTTGAAATAGACTGAAAGAAGTTCCCAAAAGCAACAAAGACTTTAACAAAAACACACATACCACGGCAGCAGAAAACAAATTGCCAGCTATTGTAAATCCTATTATTTTCTCAATGTGTTTAAATATTGTACTACCAGGACTCCCACTGAAATTGCCAGGGTGGAAATAGAATATTATTGTGAACATATTTTCAAAATACTACAGAAGCCAATGGAGTCAAAGTAATTTTCCATGGCATATGTAACACAAACCGAGGAAGCTTTCACCATACTTTTGATGTCAAAAGGTATAGTTTTACTTGACCTCTGAAGTCTGTATATAGTTCCTAGCATAATGTGGGCCTGATTCTTGACTGCTGCTACAATACCAATGAATAAATAATAAAAAGTAAGTATGACTAATACATTCTCTGCTTTAACTAGTATTTTTACAATCCCCATGCTGAGTTTCATTTGGCGCACACAGGCAGCTACAGTTTTGACATGTCTTAATTTCTTCTTTATTATGAGATTTTTTACATAAGGCATGCTGTGAGAAGATGTGACAAGTCACAATTGATCATCATGTCATGCTTTTCATACCTCAGAAATGAAGGGATGCAGATAATTGTAAATCAGTTATCTGGGATTCAAATCAGGCAGTCTTTGGCAAGGCAATCAGTGCAAGCAATACTTGTCAGGAAAGCCTGTAAAGAGAAAGGGTTGTGACCAAATTCAGAGTGTTTATTAAAATACTTTACTTTTTTTAACTAAAGATACTGTGTTATGTATATTCACTATCACTCAGAGGTGAGGTCCTCATGTATTTCAGTCTTTTGCTCTGTAGTTTTGCTGCAGAAGGTTTGGTCATAGCTTATAAGATATCTGATATAGGCAGGAAAAACAAGAGGTCACTTTTTGCTATTTATAATTGTTATGAGAAATTCACCTTCACCATTATTCCAGTGCTTCACTTTCAGCTCTAGCACTTCATGGGAATCACTGTCTTGCTAGTACACCATCCCTTGCATCTCCAACCTCTCAGTAGAGCTTTCTCATTTCTTCAGGTTGTTTAAGTTCCACATTGAGCTTAATTTGTAAATTTGTCACCATGGACTAGATTTTCAAACCATCAGAAGCTACTCACAAAAATGCACACACAGTCTTTTTTGGGAAATGGCTGCAGTTCATATGCAGTGTGAGTATTTGCATATGTTATTGATCAGTAAGCTATGTAACTGATAACTTATACTACCTTTCAAGTAAAATTATAGTACATGCATATAAAGATTAGAGGTAAAATCCTGGACCTATTGAAGATGATAGGCTGTCAGGATTGCCTCCCCACTCTGAACTTTAGGGTACAGATGTGGGGACCTGCATGAAAAAAGAAATAACCACCCAAGCTTATTTTACCAGCTTGGGTTAAAATGTTTTTTCCCAGAACACAACTTTTTTTGTGTTTGGACCTGGTATGCTGCCACCATTAAGTGAGAATGTCTTAAAAATCTATTGGACATATGCCACTTGAACCCCTCTTTTTTTTTCCACAAAACCCCCAAACTTATTCCCTCCCTCGGAAGCTTGAGAGAAAAGCCTTGCCTGATTTTGTGAGACGTGCCCGATTCAAAACCAGGATTTTACACAGTGGAAAACAAGCAGTCAGATTTTTAAAAGAAAAATTTTAATAAAAGAAAAAAAAGAAAGGAATAAATTCCTTATAACCATTAATAGAACAGCATCTATCATAATCAACCAAAGAATTAAGAAACCAAACCTTTTCCCTGAGGCAACTTTCTTTCACTGTTGATATTTTTGCTGAATTTTACAATATTAAGAAGCACCCAGCCAACACTTACGACTGAGAACCCTCCAAGTGATGAAAAAAAAGTAAACTTCCTGACTACCTTACTTGATAGAAAACTTATAGTTGAAAGAGTTAGTGAAAGAGTCAGTGAAAGAGTTAGCTGTGGTTTATCCCATAGCCGAGGTGAACAGAGAGACACCCAGAGAGAAACTGAAACGCAAAATTTTGTTTCCTGAGAAATTTCTGATTGGTCAGTTGTCCACCTCTCAGGTTACCTTTAGCTTAACCCCTTACAGGTAAACACTAATTTTAGGCTACTTTATATTTATGACATAGGCATTCTGTAGGGCCTAGATTTCATCCCAATTGTATAGTGTGCATACATTTCTTTTCATGTAGCCTTATGCTCTGAGCTTTAATAAAATCTGATTTCCTATGTATAATACAAATTCCATCACATACTCATATCATGAAACATTTTCATGCTAGTTCTATGAAAATGTGGTCACAATGCACATTTCTCAATATATATCTCAAATTTCATAACAGGCATATGTAATTTCCACAGTGTTTAATGCAGCTCCCCAAACACACCTGAGTAAAATGCAGATTTTAAGATATGTTTGCTCCATAAATAACAGATCATGGAATGCAAACTTCATTGCATGCAAGATTTAAATTTTGCAGTGTAAATACCATGCTGCATGCAATATGAATTACAGACTATACAAATGATTCAACTGGAAAGTACATTTCATGTTTTCTAATGTTATTGTGACTACAATGAACATGGTGAAACATAAATTCAATATCATGCATTACATATTTCACAATGTATAGATTATGTACCTTCCAGAAAACTGGCATAGAAAATGAATATTAGGGCATGTAATATAAATTTCTAGCTTCAATGTGAATTTCAGAGCGAGCAAGAAAAAATGGATCATATTTTGCACAATACAGATTCTGAAACACACAATGCACACGTTGAATAAAATTTGTACAAGATACATTTTTAAATTTATAACAAGTCAGCAAAAATACCACAGAGTAACTATTAGGTCAATAAACAATTAATCAGTTCATAGATGATTCTCAAATGTTATTTGGAATATAGAATAAAAAACCCAACACTACATTTAAAGACAGCTAATGTATCAAGAAAATGTCATCAGGTTGGTAATATTAGGAACAAACAATGCAAATTAAACAGCACACATGATGAATAATTCAAAGTATGTACTCAATGCAAGTTTTCCCACACAATTTTCCAGCATGACTGAAATATAAACTTTACAGTGTATTTAACACATTTTATAGCACATTTAATTCAAATTCAGAATGCAAAGATCACACATTGTTTTGAAGTTTTTCATATGTATGTATGTATGTGCAAAATACTTTCCAATATGTACATAAGGACTGCACATATATGGGTTAAGGATAGAACTGGGAGAAAATTTTTGAACAAAACTTTCCACTGAAGAATGCAGACTTGGGTTGACTGAAACATTCTGAAAACTTGTGTCAAGTTCATCAGGTTATTTTGTTGAAGGAAAAATGCAAAAAAACCCTAGCGGTTTGTCTCAATGTTTTCAAAATGAAACATTTTGATTTGAAACAACTTCATTTTGTGTTTTACATCAGTTTTAACTTTACCAAAAAAAGTTAATCCCTAAAACAAAACATTTTCTTTTGGGTAAAACAAAACATTTTATTTTGGGTCAAACAAAACATTATGTTCAACCCAAAATGATTTTTTTGCAGCTTTGTTTGTTGAAAAATTCAAACAAATTTGTTTTTAGGTTGAACTAGAAAAAAATAATATTTTTTTAAATTCAGCCAGTAAAACAAAAAATCAGTTTGCATACACAGCTCTGGTCATCATCAGAATTTGAACCTTGGATTTTCAGCCCCAAAGCACAGACCCCTATTATTTGGGCTAAAAGTAATCTGCTATCTGGTAGTGGTTACATACCACACAGAAATTGGCTAATTTGTTATGTGTACACATGTGTCTGCTTACAGTGCTAATGCTACAACACCAGTGTAGTGTAAATTTCAAACAACACTCACTGAAATGTGCATTGCAAATATACTGTGCAATCTGTGTTGTACACAATTCTTTATTCTTAATGTTGATGCCATCACAAGAAACATTGTGGGCTAGGGCTGGTTTAAAAAGAGAATTCCATTTTCACAAAAAACAAAAATGGTTTGTCTTTGACTATTTTCTAGGTAATTTTTTGTTTTTCAATAAAAAAATAAAATTTTAGTTTTGGATTTAAAATTTTAAAACTTAGGTTTTTCAGTTTTTTTAAAATCATTGTTGATTTTGGGGAGACTTTTTTCCTCATTTTAACTTTGTAAAATTCCTTTCACCATCCCTTCTCCTGTGGGGGCAGGGAGAACAAAAGAAACGGGAAGAACCCTACCCAACACATCAAATAGCTTTAAAAGAATTAAATTAAAAAAATAATTTTCTTGAAATGACAAATTTTGTTTTGAAATTATTTTGCTGAAAAAAGTGAATTTGTGACCAAAACAATAAAAGAGTGGACATATTAATAAGTTTGCTAATGTTTAGGCCAGAAGGGACCTTTGTGATCATCTAGTCAAATTCGACTTACCACATAGTCTTACAAAAGACTAGACATTTGAAATTTACCTTGGAGCTATGACTAGACAGCTCTTCCATTTCAGGTGGTTCCACTCAGAATCTTTTACTTTTCTTACAGCTGTGCCCAAATATTCAAGGGCAGAATTTGACCTAGCATATTTTGGACAGAAATAAGTTTTCCAACTAGTTACAGCCTTCACCCTTATCTAGGAGTTTGTTCCATGTAAAGTCTAATACTTTTTAGGATTAAAGGAGTACTGAGGCTGACTAGAATACGTTTTCTTCCTATCAGCCCTTTATAATATCTGAGCTGAATCAGATAATCACTAACCAATGTCAACGTCAACTAAGTATATATTTTTGGTTACAATTTGGATTTCATAATGACAAAAGCAACTCCCAATGGGTGTGACAATCATGAGATAATCAGCTTTAGAGGCTTAGAGGACCCCAGGGGTGTGATTAGCTCAGGTTAGCCAAACCCTCTGTCATGCTTTAATTTTGAGATGATCATTTCCATTCCACCGACGTATCTTACTGAATCAGTTTGAAGACTATAAAATGTTTCACTTTACTTATGAAAGACAATTCACATTTTGAAAGACAATTAGCAGCTGTTGCTAATGAAATGTGAGATTATTAAGCATGATTTGTATGGTTTACTGAAGGAGATCATTGACAGAAGTAAGGGAACATGATAATTACTGTTTTTAGAATTGTATTTTTCCTCACTTTTGTCAAATGTTTGACACGGTATTTTCATGTCATTTGATTCCATATTTGACAATCTGATAACTTTTCCTTTGGTAATTAGCAATTGACGATTGTACAAGAATACTGGAACATGATCAGTCTTGCATAATAAACAGGAGGCAGAAGAGAGAATAGCAACTTTTGATTAACTGAAAATATAGCTGTTGAATGCAGGCACACTTGACACACAAGCTACCTGATAAGAATTTGAAACAGTGTTACGCATGTATGCACTGGTGGAATAAACTGGGCATTTGATAGGTATAATCTATCCAGTCTGGTGCATTTTTCTTAAAATTACAATATTGCATAGACTTAGTCTAGCAGATGTCAAAATAACCCAGGATGACAATGTAAGACCTGGCCATCCAGTGATAATTTAAATCTGTGTCTACAGAATAAAGGAAACCAATTCTCTACAATGATTAAATAAACAACTTCTCATAAATACAAAGGGAAGGGTAACAACCTTTACGTATGCAATAATATAAAATCCCTCCTGTCCAGAGGTACCATATCACTTACCTGTAAGGGATTAATTAGTTCAATTAACCTAGTTTGCACCTGACCAGAAGGACCAGTGGGGACAAAAGATACTTTTAAATCAGGGTGGGGGAGATTTTGTTTATGCTCTTTTGTTTGGTTCTCTCTCAGGAGAAAAAGAAAAATCAAGCAGGTAACACAGCTCCTACTAAAATAATACATCTAAAATTACAAAAATTGTAAGTAATAGCAAGAAAATGCATTAAATTATCTTTTGTTTTTGCTTGTAAATTTTCCCTATGCTAAGAGGGAGGTTTATTCCTGTTTTTGTAACTTTGAAGTAGCCTAGAGGGGAATCCTCTGTGTTTTAAATCTTTTTATTACCCTGTAAAATTACCTTCTGTCCTGATTTTACAGAGGTGTTTCTTTTACCTTTTTCTTTATAATAAAGTTCTTCTTTTAAGAACCTGATTAATTTTAGTGTCCTAAATATACAGGGTCTGGTATGTACATTTATTAAAGACAGTTGGTTGGTATATTATTCTCAAGCCGCCCCAAGAAAGGGGATGAAGGGACTTGGGAGAATATGTTGCAGAAACAGGAACTCCAAATGGTCCCTTTCTTGAATCTCTTTGTCTAAATAACTTGGTGGTGGCAGCAATACCAAGGACAAGGGAAGGATTTGTGCCTTGGGGAAGTTTTTAACCTAAACTGGTGGAATATAAGCTTAGGGGGTCTTTCATGCAGGTCCCCAGATCCGTACAAAGTTCAAAGTGGAGAGGGAACCCTGACATGCTGGCAGTGCAGTGGAATCATTTTAAACCAAAAGCACAGATCTTAAGATTTTAAAAGAACACAATTTTTCCTTTTGGATACTTGAAAACCAAGATTTTTTTTGTTGTTGTTGTTGTTGTTGTAAACAAAAGAGCACAAACAAAACCTTTCCCCTCTCCAGATTTAAAAGTATTTTTTGTCCCCATTGGTCCTTCTGGTCAGGTGCCAACTAGGTTAATTGAACAATTAATCATTCTGTACCTCTGGTCAGGAGGGATTTTATGTGACTGCATGCATAAAGGTTGCTACCCTTCTCTTTATATTTATGACACAACTAAATGTATATAATTTGTATTTGCTGTAAGATAGACCATAATACCTATGTAAGAGTTATGGACAGAAGTGACAAAAATAACCACTTGGGGCATCCACCCTTTTTGCACAATTACTACCTCCTTCGTGCCCATTAATATCTCTTACACAACATGTTCTTGAATATCTCTTGTGCCTTGAGCACCTTGATTATAATTTATCTCATCATTTTTAATGTGTGCCTCGGTCTCCCTGTCTGTAAAATGGGAGGTGATGATGTTTACCTATCTGGAGCTGCTGTAACACTGATTTCACTTGCAATGGTGAAGGTATTCTAAGAAAATATCAAGACTGGCAAAATTTGTACCTATAATTTTCCACTGGTAGGAGCTATGTTGAAAGCTGTAGTGCTGATAATACGCAGGGGTTTTTATCACCATTTTCTAAGCCGTCTACTGCTTTCACAATTGCTACTATTAGTGGAGCTACACTGATGCTAGATTATTAGTCTGATTTCTCCTGACATACATGGGACTAAGAAGAGATGAGTGAGAAATGCAGCTGCATTGCGTAGCCAGTGCTTGAACTGAAAAATCAGACTAGACATATCCTGTGATGCATGGATTTTGGAGAAGGTGTTACATGATGGGGAGGAATAGGGATAGGAGTGGTCTGTTTTCTGAAGGTTTGGTTGAACTGTGACATGTAATGACCCAATATCATAAAGTTACATATTTTGTTTATGTAATTTGCTTCTATAGTATTGTTTTACATGGCAGTTAGAGCTTTTAATTTCCCTCATTATTAACTAACATGTAAAAAAGATTTTTTTTACGTGGTGTTTACTATGCTGTTTCCCTGCCTATGTTCACTTCTTTAAATCTCTATTCAATTCCTTTCTGTCTCCTTTCCTCATCTTGGGTGTTCCCCAGTGCCAGCCATAAATTTGTCCCTAGCTTGGACTGCATGCGGTCTCTCAGCATGTAATAAAAAGCAGCCAGCAATGAAGACAGGTCCAATTATCTAACCACAATACCCCAAGTTCAACCGGCAATGTTAAATGAATGTGTGCAGAACAGTTAGCATACAAAGAGTAACCAATACCAACAATGTGTTGTGTTACCTCATCCAGGGTGCAGCCCTGCCACTGTTACTCAAACAAAGTAGCACTTTACTACATGAGCAGTTCCAGCCAAGTAAATATTACTGCTCAGTTGAATAAGATGTTACTCCATGAGCAGAATCTGGCCACAAGAGCAAAGGGACAGAATGGTTTGAAAGGCAGGTGGATCAGAAAGTTTTGCCTTTGGTGTACAGGTACCGTTTTGGTATGTGAGAGTAATAGCCCGAGCTCTTGGTAGCAGGCAGGAGGCTAGGTTTCTGCTCTACCTACGGTGGAGAATCAGAAGAGTTTGAGAGGGGTAGGGAAGATCAGGCCTCTTGTTTCCAAGGGAGAACTTTGGCAGCCAAGAAGGCAGAGCTAGAATTCCTTTCTGGGGGGGGGGGATGAGTTGTTAACTTGTAATGGGGCCATTTGCCTCTACTCCAGCAGAGGTCTGGGTGGTCTACAGGCTGACCACACAGTAAACTAGTCAAGTGAATATGATATAGTTGTGTCTCATTAGTGCTTCTCTTCATTTCCCATGCTTCAGGATATGGGCTTTTCTCACTTGTGCTCAGGATTGTGAACTGGATGCTATAGTGTTTTCTGTGGGAAGGATCCAAAATTGTCAGTAGTTAAATTGAGCTGAGATGATTTGCAAGTTGTTAATTAACCAAATACAGTTATCTAACATTTACAATGATGGCCAAACAGCACTTGACACTGTAGTCCAGACAGACCCTCTAGATGGGTGTGTTCCCATAATAGCATTCACTTAAGCTGTTGGCTTGGCTAAGCAAGATTTCAAAATCTATAGATAAAATCACTTACAAAAACTTTTAAAGCCTTATCTGTCACACTAAGATTTAAAATAATATTGTTCAGCACTTCTGCAATTTGTATCATAAGCAGAAGTGGGAACTGAACTGTGACAACTGTCCCAAATAGACATTTAGGGACAGTTTCTTAAAGGTATTTGAGAACCTTGATATGCAGATAGGCATTTAAGTGCCTAATGATGTAGAGAGGCATAAATACTTCTAAAAATCTGACCTTTTCTCTCTGCATCTCAGGTGTTATGGCCTGCGTGGTAGCTTAGCATTTTATAATTCTGATTTTGAAATACTGGTTTACTTTATAAGAGAACAGATGCATTCCTCTCAGTTCTTTCTGATCTAATCATAGCATTCTGCCTCTTCTAGGGTGACAAATAATGAAACTAAAATACATGTTTAATAGTTTCTTAACTGGCTAAAAAAAGAAAGCGGGGGGGGGGGAAGAAATGTGTGCTTAAATGTGTTTTTAAGTTGACTTTTACTCAAATGAAAAAAGTGCTGGGTACATATAATCAAACAGCGTGGATTATAGGTCATTGAACTGAATTTTCAGTCTCCTAATGCTGTGAAAAGAATGAATGTGAAATTTCTGCCTCACATATTACAGATAATGGATTTTCAACAGTCACTGGGAGAACTGCGTTTTCAGACATTGCGTCTCTTATTTACACCAACAAAAACCTTTTAATTTTCCATTAGAATACAGTTAATGCCATTGTTTTATTGTTTTGCTAAACCTTTTTCCCAATTTTTACTGTAGATAATTATCTTCCTAGAATGAAAGGCAGTAGGAATACAAGAAACACATAAGGGGCTGAATTCCTAAAGCAAAATCTGTTGTGTGTGAATGAGAATCAGGGATATTACCATCATAGCTTGCATTTAAAATGAATATAAAAAGCATGTCCAGCTTTCCAGATCTTGAACAACTGAAAGGCTACAGGAGACATGAAAAATCCATTTTAGGGGCTTACGCAGAAATATGTCATCTGAATTTCTGCAACTCAGGCCAGTAGAACTCCTCTTCTACAGCCCGTTACCCCAAAGGAGTCCATGTTGATGGAAGGTGAGGTAGCGGCTTCACACCATGGGAACTCCCTGGGCTGCCAATACTATAGTATAAGAGCCATTACAGTATGTTGTTGAGGATGCCTTAAAATGGGCTTAATTGTGGATCTGTGGGCTACATGTAAATACCAGGCTAGATTCCGTGGCAATCTGGCACCATTGCTCAACCCAGCTGGAGGAGGGAAGCTTGTACTGGTCTTCTGAGCATATTTTGATAGCAAAGACCTCCCATTTCATGACTTTTCTGGGGGAGGTAAGGAAGTGAGGATATAAGCTGAATAACTGATGCTGCAGGATGAACAAATATACTTGGTACTAGAGACCTTTTGTCTTAAAGCCCTTTTTAATAGTCTGATTCTGCAAGGTGACACTTCTTGATGGCTATTGGCCTCAGTGGGCCACCCAGTTGAAGGCACCCAGTATCTTCCAGGAAAAGGCTCTGAGTCCTTACCAAGACAACTCCCATTGTGCTCAGGATGAGTTTTGCTTTACTTAAGACTGATTAAGGAAGGCAGGATTTGGCCTAGTACTTTGCTCTCTGCCATAGCAACACATAACACAACATGGCTCATTAAAGAGTCTCTATCTCACTAACGAGGATTCAAGACCAGGAAGAAAGCGCTTTAATTTAAGATCAAGACCAACTCCTTCCTCTCATAGTTTCAGCTGTGCTCCCCCTCCCCATGTGAATCAATAGGAAAATCCTTCTGTTGAAAGAATACATCTTAACTGGGAAAAGAAATGTTGCTAGCTTTGCAGTTTGGGCATAAGTCTCCTGCTCCTCACTTTAAAATAAAAAGTGACACCCAACAAATGCCTATGAACCACCAGCAATCTGAAGGAATCAAAATGTCCATTCCCCAGCTATTTGTGGAGTTTCCACTTGAGAGGGAAGGGCACTTCCTGATCCACTACATCTCATTACCAAAAAGCTTTGCCCAACTAAATACAAAACACCAAGCTATTCTGTATGTAAAGCCCAAGCTGTAAAGTAATACATTAAAACTCTTGATAGATCATTGATTTAATAAGCTACACCACATATGAATTTAGATGTCTGACGTTATATACAAATGTTCCCACAAATATGTACATGCTTACATTTTATAAGAGTGAAATCATGTCCACATTGAGTTTAGTGTGGAATCATCTCTGCAGTGTGCAGTACTGACGTGTAATTATGAAACATTGTAGAAAGTAGCTACAGCAGCTATTTTCCAGGTATAAATATCCAGTTCTCCTCACCGCACCAAAAGTTATTAGTGTGATTTAAGGAATAAATCCTTGCAAAATTCAGTTTTTACAGAAGTCAAAGTTTTGGTTTGAAGACATAAAAAGAATGTCTTTTTTCTTGTCATCCATTAAATTTCCTGATTTCTTGGTGCACCCAAACTCCCACAAAAAAAGGTTATGAAAAATTCATCTGTGAGCCAAAAAGCTGTTCACCAAATTTTAGCTTTTTTGACAAATAAATTGAACAGGATTGATTGTGGACATATTCTAATATTCCAGTCCTGAAAACACATACATATGTGCTTAATTTCAAACATGTACATAGTACAGATAATTTCAGTGGGGCTACTTACATTATTAAAATTGAACACGAGACTAGGTCTTTGCACAGGGTGACCAGATGTCCCAATTTTATAGGGTCTGTCCTGATTTTGGCTTTTTTTTTTCTTGTATAGGCACCTATCAGCCCCCCCCCCCCCATCCGATTTTTATACTTGCTATCTGGTCACCCAGTCTTTGCATGATCAGGGCCTAAAGTATTACATTGCTATTGCATAACACAGTAACACTCATTTAATCAGAACGGGCTGATTCAGATACTTGGAGCAGAGGTTAAAATGGTGAAATCAAGATACAGAGCTCAACTTTGCAGCTCAGGTCCATTTCTAACATAAACCTATTGCAGCAGCAAGAGATCTTTGTCTCTTCTCCTTTGGAAATCCTTTGAACTCTATGGATTAAAAGTACACATGAGCCCAACCCTGCAGCAGAGGTAAAATCCAGGAGTTTTGCCATTGACTTTAATGGGGCCAGGATTTCAGCCAAAGTTTTAATGGAAATTGAATCAGGCCCTATATAAGTACCCAGAATAATTAGTAGCAATATGCACAGGAGAATGATTTGTGATTGTGGAATTTTTACTTCCTGTAAATGAATAGAGGAAATAGATTTTATTTCAGCCAAACAGAGGAGCTGCCAATGCAATGAATTACTTGACTACACTTTAAATTAATGATGAGAGAGAGAGAAGGGAAAAACACACACACATATACCAAAGATGCATGTGTATAGGTAAATGTGTCTGAAAGGGAAGGAGGGGGTTCTTCAGAAGGCATAGGAAAAACAAAAGTAAAAGTAAATTACATTAAAAATGTAAATAATGTTACACAAATTCTAGAAGAATTAATATAAATCTGTTTTTAAAGGTATAGTTTATACAAAGTATGTGCTGTCAGCTTAGCTCTTAATCAAAACTGGAACCCTCTAGTCAAGTTCAAAATTTCAAAATTAACTTTTTGGAGCCTTAGTAAAGAAAACAAATAAGTACAACCGCAGATTAGAACAAAGAGATTATTACAACAGAGGTGACTCTAGAAATATTAGGTTAATGATTCATGCTATTATCCTGAAATTAACTAGTACTCTAAATTTCATGAATGAAAGTCATTCACAATTGAGCTCAACTAATGAATTATGCAAAATGGTTTCTGTGCCAACGAATCAGATGGCTTTATACCTGACAGTTATTCATAGGTGAAGGTAAAAATAAAACTTGAGACAAAAATCTGATATCTATAACAATATCAGGATAACTGAATTAAGAGGCTTTAATTCTATTGAGGGGTTCTGCTCTCAAATTCTCAGAGCATATTATCCATCCTGAGGGAATTTTGCCTGCAAGTCGCTTTTCTCTGTATGCAGTGTTGTGGAAGCCAGGTTCGTCCCAGGATACTAGAGAGACAAGGTAGGTGAGATAATATCTTTTATTGGACCAACTTCTGTGGAGTAGCCAAGAGCTTTTGGGGGACCATTTTAGCCCTGAAAGATGAAAGTTAGTGCTGGCCATAATGTGTGATCATTCACAAGCATCAGTCTTTTTGTTTCACAAAACTACAATTCAAATAACTTCCAACAGCTGTGGAGTTTAGGTGTAACACATCACATATATGTAATCCAATAAAAATTGGATTGTAGTTTAATCTGACTTTTGTTCTCTCAGGCAAGGTGGGTGAGGTAATATTTTACTGGACCAGCTTCTGGTGGTGGAAAGACAAGCTTTGGACCCCCAGAGACCTGAGGAAGAGCTCTATAGAGCTCCAAAGCTTCAATAAAAGATTTTACCTCACCCACCTTGTCTCTCATATCCTGAGACCAACATGGTTACAACACTTTCTCCTCTTTCTCATGGAAGCTGTGCACTTTGTTTTTCTGCCCCTGATGAAAATATGGAATCTTATGGGTTGAGAATCCTTGCCAGAGTATCTAGAGATGGACTACAAGTAAACACAGCATACTCAGCTGTGGTATGATATTAAAGCTGCCATTAAGGGCAGACATGTCTGAATGGAGTTGCACTGTATGTAAGAAAGCAGTATGATGGCTCACAGCTCCATTATGTAACTAGAGAAAAGTCTGTTTGAGAGTCTTTGGGTTAAGTGTAGAGGCAAGAGCAACAAGGGTGACATTGTGGTGGGCATCTGTTATAGACCACCAGACCAGGAGGCTTTCTTCAGACAACTAACAGAAGTTTCCAGATCACAGGCCCTGGTTCTCATGGGGGACTTTAATAACCCTGACATGTGTTGGGAGGTCAATAGAGCAGTGCACAGACAATTCAGGAAGTTTTTGGAGAATGTTGGGGACAACTTCCTGGTGTAGGTGCTGGAGGAACCAACGAGGGCCCGTGCTGCTCTTGATTTGCTGCTCACAGACAGGGAAGAATTGGTAGGGGATGTGGAAGTGGGTGGCAACCTGGGCAGCAGTGACAATGAGGTGGTTTTGTTCAGGATCCGGACAAAAGGAAGAAAAGAGGGCAGCAGAACACGGACACTGGACTTCAGAAAAGCAGATTTTGACTCCTTCGGGGAACTGATGGGCAGGATCTCCTGGGAGGCTAATATGAGGGGGGAAAGGAGTACAGAAGAGCTGACTGTATTTTAAAGAAGTCTTATAGAGGGTGCAGGGACAAACCATCCCAATGTGTAGAAAGAATAGCAAATATGGCAGACGACCAGCTTGCCTTAACCGTGAAATCTTGGGTGAGCTTAAACTCAAAAAGGAAGCTTAGGATAGAAGAATCCCAGGTACTGATACAAGATGGGGACTGATTAGCTAAGTGTCAGTTCTGCAGAAAAGGACCTGGGGATTATACTGGATGAGAAGCGGGATATGAGTCAACAGTGTGCCCTTGTTGCCAAGAAGGCTAACAGCATAGTGGGCTGCATTAGTAGGAATATTGCCAGCAGATTGAGGGAAATGATTATTCCCCTCTATTTGGCACTGGTGAGGCCACATCTGGAGTATTGTGTCCAGTTTTGGGCCCCCTGCTGCAGAAAGGATTTGGACAAATTGGAGAGAGTCCAGAGGAGGGCAATGAAAATGATTAGGGTGCTGGGGTACATGACTTATGAGGGGAGGCTGAGGGAACTGGGCTTATTTAGTCTGCATAAGAGAAGAGTTAGGTGGGGGGATTTGATAACAGCCTTCAGCTACCTGATTCCAAAGAGGATGGAGCTCGGTTGTTCTCAGTGGTGGCAGATGACAGAACAAGGAGCAATGGTTTCAAGTTGCAGTGGGAGAGGTCTAGGTTAGATAAGAGGAAAAACTATTTCACTAGGAGGGTAGTGAAGCACTGGAATGGGTTACCTCAGGAGGTGGTGGAATCTCCATCCTTAGAGTTTTTAAGGTCTGACTTGACAAAGCCCTGGCTGGGATGATTTAGTTGGGTTTGGTCATGCTTTGAGCAGGGGGTTCAACTTGATGACATCCTGAGGTCTCTTCCAACCCTAATCTTCTATGATTCAATGAATGACTACCCATTTGTAGTTCAAGCCAGTGAAAGTGGGGCAACTGAAAGTTTGGAGATGCTTTATGTAGTTTGCAAAGGAACGCTCCAAGAGTTTCCATGACAGCTGGAGAAAGGGAGTGAATAAAATATTGCTATTTTGTTGGGAGCTTTGAGATCAGACTGATGAGAAACTAGGTGTCAGAAGCTCTAAGAAAAAGGTTGGATGTACTAGCCAGCTAGTAATTCAGGAGCCCTGCTACTGTCACTGTTAGAGATGGATCTGTAGTGTTCTTTTGGCCACATCAAAAATGCATCTTTTCCCAACTGCTCACCACCTCCTGAGATAAATGTTCACTCTCTAACATGAGAACACTGAGAACTGGGAAGTGTATACAATACAAAGGCGGTGGAGGAACAAATATGCCACAGTTTATTCAACCATGTCATTAAGGGACCTGACTTTCTTCTGGATTTACCGGATACTTTACATTCTTTCAGGGCAGTTGTTTTTATTTTATCATCAGCTTTAATGTTATCTATTGGCCCTGACTGCAACTGGATCATAGGGGATAGACTCTGGGCCTGCACCCATGTGAACCCTATTGAGTTCAACAATGGCACAGATCCAGTTGCAGGGTCAGAGCTTGTCTGAGCAATTTAATTCATTTGGCAACGGATAAGACAAAGAAGAAATTGGTATGAAATTTGAAACAGGAGAGCTTGAATATTTTATTTGGAAAAAAAAATCTGGCAACTGCTCCTAGAAGTGCAGTTCTACTAGCAATCCAAAGCTGTTTGTCTAAGAAGTGTACTAGTTATCCTGCTAGCAGTGGTCCAGTGGCATGATCTTTGTTAGTGTGCTGAAGTTGGGTGTGATTATTTTTGTATACTTCAAATAAGTAAGATGGTTACATTAGCACACTCAGCACATTCACTAGTTAGGACCCAATCCTGCAACAGTTTAATAATTTTACTCATACAGATAATATTATTTAAATTATACATGTGCTTAAGTGTTTGCAGGATTAGGGATTTAGCATATCCTAATTTATTTTAAGATTTATTGAAATCAGAAATCAAAAGTATTGGGAAGTGCTCTTGAAAAACATAAGCTCATCAAAAAGACTATTCTGAAGAACCTAATGTCATTAACATGAAAGAGGATTCTTCAGGGAAATTCTTGGAGTGAAAATTGTTGAGGGGATAGCTCAGTGGTTTGAGCATGGGCCTACTAAACATGGGGTTGTGAGTTCAATCCTTCAGAGGCCATTTAGGGATATGGAGCAAAATTTAATTAGGGATTGGTCCTGCTTTGAGCAGGGGGTTGGACTAGATGATCTCCTGAGGTTCCTTCCAACCCTGACACTCTATGATTCTAAGTTGGAATATCAAAGAGCTTCTCCCATCCCTTCCCACCCCAAAACAGAGTGAGCCCAACAGAGAGATAGGGGGTGCTCCTGAGCAGATTAGGAAACTTCTCCCCAATTGCTGAATCCCACATTCCATCCTCCTGGGGTTAACATTTGAACTCAGTAGAAGTGGATGCATATTTAATGTGTCTTCAGTTGAACTCATATTTCATAAAGATGAAATAAAAGTGCATCTCCAGCTATAACCCTGCTTCACTTAAATTTATATATATTTTATAGTATAAAGTACAATGCCTACTTTATCCAGATATGAGATTATAGTGAACAAGTCATCATGAATAATTTCTAAGATGATTTTGGGTGCCTCTTGCTCATACCACCTACATGAGATTTGTTTTTTGATTCATACCCAAAATTTGAGCCTTGTTACTTAGCTGCGACTGGTCAGGTAAGTTGCACAGTATTTTTTCTGTCCTCTGATTGAATGAGCGATGTAAGCATTTCTGGGGCAAATATTTTTATTTGCAAATTTCAGACACACAGATAAACATGAATTTGAAATGCACTTTCAGAAAAAGTTGGCATCAGTAAAAATGAATCACTGAGATGATCACAGAAACTAAACACAACAGAGTGGGGAACATCATGGGAGCCAATACATTTAAAACCTTCAAACCAATATGTGCAGGTATTTTAATTATCATGTCTCCAGAGGATGTACTATAGGTGCAGTATGTATTCTATCTCTCTACGAGGGGCACAAAGCTGATAGAAGTCCCCTTTAAGGAAACACCCAGCATAGAGACCTCTGGCTGGTGCTGGGCCTTCTGTGCTGACTGCTCCATCTCTTGCACCTGCAGAAGCCTCTTGCATAGGTGGCATTCTGGGCCATGTTGGAGCATAGGGCAGGAGGAGACATGGCTGAGGCATTCTTATGACATTGTTACTCCTCTGGTGCATCAAAGATCAGAGGATGGCATGGTAACCAGTGTGCAAGTTAGGGTGGCATTATGCCATGGGCTGAGCCAGCTCCCAGCACCCTCGGGATACAGGAGGCTTAAGCTGCCTTCCCTCAGTCTTTGCACCAGGCTCGGCACCAGCTCAGGATGAATCAGGCTCATTGTATCTACTTTAATAGTTTCCGACTCTTAGTCCTATTTAAATTTTAATAGGAAGGGTGGTTTCAGTTTCTGTAATTTGAGACATTAGAATCAGGGTGAGGCCTCTTTCATCATAAAAGCTTCATTTCCATAATTTATAGTACCTGTATTTTAAGCTCTACCATAAAGTGGAGTGAATTGGGGGATGATAGTTCACAACAAGGAAAAGTGATCCATCAGGGAACCTGTTTACACTAAAACATTTTGACAGCTGCAGTAATTAAACCTACTTCCCAGGTGCAAAGTAGTGGCTTAAATGCCCCTCTGGCTACAAAACCAGGTTTGTCTTTTTTCCTCCTTAGTGTCTGTTGTAAAAATAAGATAATAGAAGGATAGCAAATACAGAGACAGCTGGGCTACCAGTTTAATAATTAAAGTATGTAATCAGAATTTTTAAAATGTAATTGTAACTGATTTTCTATTGTATGTTTTATGACAATGAAAAATTCTTTTGTGCCTTTTCTTGTGCTTGGGAAACAGTAAACAGCAAATGTTAAATTCCAAGGCTGAATCTAGCCTGACCTCCTAAAACTGGCCATAGAGTTTCCCCAAACTAATTCCTAGAGCAGATCTTTTTTTAGAAAAACATCCAGTCTTGATTTAAAAGTTGTCAGTGATAGAGAATCCTCCACGACCATTGGTAGATTGTTCCAATGGGTAATTATGGCACTAAAACTTGTTGTTACAATGAGTTACATTCTCCCATAAATATACTTGATCTTGAAATGAAAGATAGCTTTAGAACACAGCCACACAAATCTTTTTATGTATGCAGCACATGGTTTTTCTGTGATCCTTTTTCTTGGTAACAGTGCATAATAAGTGCCAGATTAAAAAAAAATACTTGATGAATTCATGAAAGCATAATTTCAAGAAGTGCATACTTGTGCCATGAAAAACAAACTAAGATATGTTTAACTTCTACATGACATAGATCTAATTCTGCCCTCCAGCACTCTACTATGATCCCATGAACATTCCAGGCCCAGACTAACTCACTTCCCATCACCTATCTTTCGAAATCTATTGAGCTGACATGTCAACGGACATTTAACCGCCCCTTTCCTGGCATCTGCTGGGAGTAACCAACCAGTCCTGCTCCCATCTCCGTCTGTCAGGGGAATATCCATTTTTTCACTGGAGCTGAAATCTTCAGAAGTGGGGGCCCAGTTACCCATCAAGTTGCCTAGATGAACAAGTTGACTGTAGCTGTTTCTTTGAAAGGCCTGGACCTGGGCCACTCTGCCCTTCGGCCTCCATCTCCATTGAACAACATATACTGGAGTCCTGATGAAACTTCACCAATTGTGGATGGTTTCATCTAGGAAACTTCAACATACTGGAATGGGATTGAGAGGGGCAATGACTCCAGAAGCAGTGGATTACAGGCAGGAATGACAGTGGGTCTCAATGAAGTAGTGAATTGGAGGAGGACAGTCAGAACATGTCTGGAAAGGAGGACCAGAGACAAAGGAGGACCTGTACTTTGCCAGGAGTGGGGAGGAGGGTCAGAATGAGGGCACCCGGCTTCAGCAGTGTTACTGAACATGCTCAGTCCATGTAAGTATTCTCAGTACAAGTTCAACAGCAAAATTTGTGGGGGAGGGGACACATGACCCTGCATGCACCATCCCATGTTGCCTCTGGGGAGAATTGTAACCCAAGGCTGTGAATCTCCTTGTTGCCATCTGTCTCTGGAGTGAGGGAGTCTTGTCTCTGCCAGCTGAGTGTCAACTCCCTAACACAACCAGCCTGTCAGCCACTCAAACACTCTCCTCTGAGCTACATAAGCCCTGCCAGTTAACAATAGATGCACCCCAGCTGCTGATTCCCTTCAAAGTGTTCCTCTGTGCTAACTAGCCTCTGATTACTGGATACGCACAGAAATCCCAGATCCTCTTTTTTTAAAGCAACAGTGTATTCCAGTTTACCAGTTTTATCTTAGACCACCATGGCTGTATCACACACAGCACTTGTTTGATTACAGAAAAGCAAAAGGAAATTTATTTAAGAAGGAATAGAGGTTCAAATAGAATGGCGGACCCAATAGTTACAGTACAAAACAAAATCATAAAATGTGAACTAAGACCTACACTTAAGAGTTCCCTTTTCTATCTAATGAAACAGATTCTCACTCCCCAAAGTTCAGCCTCTTGCAACACTTGTTAGCTGCAAGGAGACAGGACCCAATCTTTCATGAAGCATTCTTGCTCATCAAGGTACATCTTCCAGGAATCCTCAGTGTCTTTCTCTACCCTGATACACTGTTTTTATTCAGACATGTCTGAATTTAATCCCCTTGCTGTCATTTTGTTCCCAATATCCAAGTGGATATGATGTTTATAGTTTATCCGGGGTGGTTTTCCATTGACTTTTATGGGTTGTTGCAACAATAGTCAATTGAGAAAGTCATTATGTTATTGACTAGCCAGGAAACGGTGACATAGTTGACTGGCTAGGGAGAGGATCACAATTCCCTCTTGCTTGAATGGGCCATCACTGAGACATATGATTCTCTGGTCACTTGCTTTCACTCCAAGACCACAGGGGCATATTTTTTCAAAATAGCTTAAATATGACCTGTACACACATCTCCCAATGGTCATGATTATCGGTGAGTTACAGGCTTTGAGTATAGACTTCACTTGCTACCCTTTATGGAGAAATACAGACACAGTGGTCTATAAGGTATAATGAGTTTGTCAGGTCAGAAGCAAGAGTTGCTTGTAATGTGCCCTTTGCCACTTGGCACCAATGCTGCCTCTGTATCAGAAGGACCTCAAGGCTACAGTGTTGTTCTTTCATGTGTTTTTCGCATCCAAATGCTGCTTAAAATCATTCCAGTGAATTGTTTCCTCCAGTGGATGAATGGAGAATCATCACTTTTTAAAGATACAGGTGGCTATCTTCCAGTCTTCTCAACTCTTAGTTCTTTGACTTAAATATCTATAATTAAAAAGCATTTTTTCAAAATACCAAGGGACCTTAATTACTGTAAAATTAAATGTTATTGTCACTGTTCCTGCACAGTTTAAATGCAAATTCATGCAACCTGTCAGAAGAAATAATACATGGGGAATGAAGTGGAACAGCATTCTTCCTCTTCCATGCATTTTTTCCTTATTGCAAAATAAGGTATTGCATAATTTTTGTCTCTCATATCATTCATAGTCACTGAAATAAAATTCCCAAGCCAGGAGAGAAGGTCCTGGGAACACATTAATCTCTGTTATAAAATTAATGAGTTAGATGGTGTTTATACCAAGCATTAAGTTGGCCCCGGTGTTGGGAATCACAAAGGGCCTTTCCATAAGTTTTTATACAGACGTGTTTTAGGGAACAATATCATATACACTTAAGACAAATAATGGGCAAGTCTCTAGAGTTTGAGGTAACATTCAGATAAGCATCCAGATGTTTGGGAGCTTAGCTGGTCCTTATCTGAAGCTCCTGTGTCTACCTAAGGGAATTCGGCAGCAGCCATAATTACTGTATATTAACTTGAAGCTATATTTAAAAATGGCCAGAGATGCTACCAAATTAAAAAGCAATCGAGAAGAATGTACAAAAGCTTCTGGTGGATTTTTCACAATTTTTCTGCTTTGCAAATGTATCTTAAACTCAAATTCTGTTTAATTTCCTTCTTACTGATAAAATAAAAAAAGTAGTCTGAGCTAGCATGGGTAAAATTGTTATTATTTAAATATATATGCAGCCTAAGTGATAATATGTGTATGGGGGAGGTTCCAATTTATTTCCTCATCCCTGCCACCCCAAAGACCCTAAATGCAAAAGATTAATTTTACAGGCTAAAAGTTGAAAGGTTTTGGAAAGTAGAGTGTCAAATATAAATAGATAAATAAAACTTGTAGCCAGCTGAGTACTTGTGTATTTCAGTGCACAATAGTATGAATCAATATATTAGTATTGTGATCCCTGTGAAACCCAGACAAAATCTGTATATCTAGATGGGATTTATTTAGTATACCTTATACCTGCTCTTGGTTATATGTCCTGTAAGACAAAATTATACACACTGAGACATACGGACTAATACAATAACCATGGGGCTTTCTTCATTGGAAATTGTTTTTCTGAAAAATGCATAAGTTTCATAACCCGTCTTTCACTGGTGCTGGGGAATGAAAGCAGAACAAACACCAGCTTAAGTTACGCTTCTAGGGGCCTGATCCAACTCTCTCTGAAACCAACGGAAGTCTTTTCATTGACTTTAATAGGTCTTGGATCAGATTCTAAGAAACATTATCAACTCCTGTCTCAAAGCCTTTGGATGCTACTTTACACAAACACAGCACAATTAAGACTCCAAAGGTTTCTGGGGTAAGAAGCCATCCAGAGTGCTGGCAAAGACAGAATCAGACAACTGGAAACGGCTGTTGAGAGCTAATGTAAAACTTACACAGAGGAAGAGATTTGCAGTGTACAAGAAGTTTTATTGGTCCTGCAAAACCCGAGTACTAAGCTACACATTCTTGAGCACCATCTACTGGCATTTTATCTGTTAACTATTTCAGTGTATGCAGCTGGAGTGTCTCTGTAACAAGAAAACCAGTCATCTCCTGCAATAAGTGTGCTGTAGCTCATCTTGCTTTGCTGGATTTTCATTTGTTTTTCTGGGTGCCTTGATAATTTAACTTCTGAACATTATAAAAATTGAGGTTTGCTTCATTAAATGTTTGAAGTAAAAAATTTATGACTGACACTTTGGGAGGGGTGAAATATTACCCCATTTTTCTTAAATTGTATATAAGAAATTTGACATTATGTGTCATGTGATTGACATCAGGAATTATTAGTACCATAAAAGAAAGTTAACATAGGAGAGGAATTTTATCCTTACTTTTAATAGGAGAAGAGCAGGTACAGAGTACAGCTGGTGCCCAATGCAATGCAGAGCTGCTGAATAAAAAACATATTAATTTTTCTGATCACCAAGAGTGAGGGACTGTATCCATTCTCTATCAGCCTCTGCAGTTGCTAGCCCATGATAGGGTCTTCCACACCATGCAGCCAGAGAGAGAGAGAGAGAGCGAGCGAGCGAGCACAAATATTGGCCCATTCAAAGGGAAAGGCAACAGACTCCAGTCACTCTGATTGGCAGTAGGGTTTATAGAAAAAATGGATCTTCTCAGTGCTTCGCCAGATGTACTGAGTTGGACAGGTTCTAACCTGTCTAATGCCAGTCAGAGAATACATATAAAGATTTCAAATTTTCCCAAATCACTTCTTTCTTGCTGAAAACCTTTTATAAATTTCAGCCAGGGAGATGGAGATCGCATAAAGAAGAGACTACTTTCTTTGTCTCATAAATAGCAGAGAATACAAGGCAGTGAGCCCATGCACCTATCACCCTGCATTTTGCAATACTTTTATCACCTACGCAGCTTCTGAGAGGATTTTATAATATAACAATTAAACTGGAAAAGGAACCCCTATAAATATATTTTAAAATGGCACATTGTCTTAATTTTTTACAGCTACATTTTAAAATATTGGGTACACAGACTGTCAAATAGCTAGTGCATAAAAACATTTTCCTTCTGCGTTTGTCCTACAGAGCTTTGTTTATATAAATCACCCTTAATAATCCTCTCTTTGATTGCATTTTCTTCATTCTTTTGTGACATGGTATTGTTCATGTGTTTTCAAGAGCTAGTCCCAATTAGAGGTACCGGCTCTTAAAATGAGATGCTAACATTTCTCTCTCTTTAGTGAACATCTCCGGTTCACCTTGTGACAGGCTGTCATAAAATATGTCTCTAAAATGCCAGGTTAGATCCTTGGAGACAATCAGTAATGCAATATTCAGTCATGAGCAAAAACCCAGTGTGAGTGCACCTTATTTTTGTTGTGTGCAGTGAAGTGATATCTGAGCAATTTATTTGATGTGCCCTAAGATAAAATTAGTGGATATAATGTGAATAGATGACTCATTTGTGGAAATATTTATGGTGGTTCTTTCAGAGAATCATTTCAGTTCAAAATACTAGTTAGCAAAGACTGGATATTGATGGACTGCTTTGGATACTATCTTGGGTAAATTGTTTCCAGGCCAAGCTGTTAGAACATGTAACAAGCTTATATTTTAAAACATGTACTGCATAAATATTGTTTACATATTTGTATAGTAACTGGTTCATAAAATGCACAGTCAAGGATCCATCATTTCACCATGACAATGTCACAAATATAAAGTATAGAAAAATCGCATGAATGAATTAATTGTGACCCAAGGCCCTGGCCCTGTAAGTACCAATGAATGAGCTTAATTACACTCAGGATATGTCTCCACTGAAGAAAGAAAAAGACCCATGCTGTGGCCGTAGCTGGCCCAGGTCAGCTGATTTAGGCTCAGGGGTACTGAGCTGCTGGCTATAAAATTGCAGTGTAGACATACGGCTTGGACTGGAGCCTAGGCTTTGAGACCCCATGAAGTGTCAGGTCTCAGAGTTTGGGCTCCATCCTGAACGTGAATGTCTACACTCTTATTTTTAGCTCTGCAACCCAAGCCCTGCAAGCCTGAATCAGCTGACCTGGGCTCTGAGACTCAGTGCTGTGGCTTTTTTATTGCAGTGTAGATGTACCCTCAGATGAGTAGGCTTGTTGAATTCAGTGGGACTTTATGCATCTGCAGGGAGCCTAGCACTAGGGATCTACAACCTTAATTGGGGCCTCTGGATGAGAGTTCCAAGAGTATCTAGTGATTTTGGGTGTCGGTATGAGATATTTGAAAGGGGCTTTTTTTTCAAAAAGTGCTGAACACCCTCCCACAGAGTATCAGGCCTTTTAAGGTGTCAGGTTGGGCACCCAAGAGTCAGTAGTTACTTTTGAAAATCTTGGGGGCTGGCACCCCCACAGTACAAATATTAATACTAGTTTGAGGTTTTCCCCTCTATTTTGAATACATCATTGTTCATTGATGTGTAGCGCTTTCCCTCTGAGGATTCCATAGATCATTTGGACCCTTTCCCACCTTCTTCCCCTTTCAACCAGAAGCCCAGCTGTTCTTTCAGGAACACTTAGTGATCTAACCATCACTTTTTTTTTTACTTAAAATATACTAAATTTGGAACATGAAGCTGTTCCTGTTTACAAAGGACAGTGGCCGAAGGGTGATGAAATGCTTCTGATATGGGAGTGTGGCATTTTTCAGGGAGTGGGCCATTTAAAATAGTCACTTATTCGCCTCCATCCTCTTGTTTTCCTACCCCCATGCACAACAAAATGGATTTTTTGTCTATCAATCCACAACCTCCCAGATTGCCTCTTATTATCTTTGTCACACCATTAATTTTCCCACATCCATTTCACATAATGGGTGTGTGGGTTTGTGGATGTATTTCAGTTATGATGATCCCAGTGAAATTTTATTCAACCCCAAGCATTCTCTTCTAATTCCAAGGGAAGGAGAAACCTTCTGTTCCTTTCCATCAGTGATTCCCCTTCCAGCCTACCTGTCCCTGCCACAGTCTCCCATCCCTCATCCTCCCCTCTTTTATCCTCCTGAAGGTTAGCTCATCCAGTCAGTTAATGGAAATCATACCATATGACAGAGAGGGAACCAAGGAGCACTCACAGTGAGCAGTTTGTGAAAGCCCTCAAACCCTAACATGTTCATTCAAATGTGTCTGATCAATTACAAACAATGAAAAAAATCATAAAAATTATGATTAGTGACAATTTGCAAAGAGGGAGGGCTCAAAACCAAGGATAAATTCTTCACTTTGAATATCTCTTGGAAGGGCACAGCTACAAATACTGTACTTAGTGCAATGCATTTGTCTTCTGTAGAAGTGATCTGTTAAATGTTCTTCATGGCATATACTGATTTGAAGCACTAATGTGGAATAATAACACTTTAAGTTGTGCATCAATAAGTAAGCCAGTTATTAAAATCTATCTGGACATGGTGTCTTAACAATGGCTTCATAACATGGTACTGGCACAGAGCAGACTGAAGCCATTCCTGATTCACTCCGCATCAAATACAGTATTGTCTCAATATTTAGATGAAGTTCAGATAAAACAAACAAACCTACTCTTCAGTATCGTGAATTATTAGTGGAGAAGGACTCAAGCCAAAATCACCACCTAGCACTGGGAGTAAACAGGTTGAAAATTTGGATCCGTATTTTGTAGCTGAGATCCACTTCCATTAACAAAGTTCAGTTTTCAGTGAGTTGTTGATTTTGTCATTCATGTTGTGTGATTCTTCACACAATATTTGCCTACAGGATAGAATGGGCATCATGATTTTTTTGACTCCTTGAGAGTTGAGGTCCTAATTGGCAACACAAATGGGTAAAATAAAAGAAAAAGATTCAATGAAATCTACTGAGTAGGTATAGTGTTCAGGTATATGAGAGTGTGGGTGACTTCAGATGAGGCAAGAATAGAGGGGACAACATTTAATTTTAACATCACTCAGACCAAAATATTTTAGCCAGCAGACTGCTTGCTTTGCAAACACTATGATGGTACTGCTGAAAAATCCCTTTGGTATTCAAAGCAGATATCTAATGAAAAAGAAACAAGTAACAGGCTGTTGGGCTGAAAAGATTAAAGGGATTCTAGAGCAAAGTATTATTCCACCAATTAAGAATGATCAGCAAAGACACTTACATACCCTAATGAAATATCTGCTACTTTTGCTGCTTATTTTAAAAACCTCTATACCTCAGATGCTCCAAGCTCTGAAGTTATTCAAAAATAGCTGGAAGTAGCAGGATTGCCAAAGATAAGGGAAATTGACAAAGAAACTTTAGATAAAGAATCAACAGAAGAAGAAATCCTAGAGGATCAGATTCTGGAGTATGAAAAGTGGTAAAACTCCAGAACCTGATGGTTTTCCAGCTGAATTTTACAAGGTATTAGTGAACCCTTTGAGTGGTACCTTCAATGCCATGCTGTTAGGGGAGGAACTTCCACAACCTATGAAAGATGCTACTGTTATTGTTCTGCCTGAAGCTGGAAAAGACCTTACCTTATCCAATTCCTATAGGCCTATATCTCTGTTGAATCAAGACATAAAGATTTTAGCAAAAATATGTGTAAAGCCAATTGCAAAAGTCTATGCTCACATCTTATGTAAATACAGATCAAAGTAGATTGTCAGACTATATTTGGAGAGTACTTGGAATTATTCACAATTCCAGATCAAAAAAGAGATCAATTTCTCTTGTTCTCACTAGACACAGAGAAAGCCTTTGATAGAATAGAATGGAACTTTCAGTTTCAAGCCCTGTCCCTCTATTTTAGTTCCTTAAATAGAGAATTGCTCTTTACAAAAGTGGCTGTGTAAATTAACAGGGTTAATCTCCTCTATTTGAATTAGACTGAGGGACTAGGCAGAGATGTCCATTGTCTCCTGTACTTTTTGCACCAGCCATGCAGCCTTTTGCATAGAAGATAAGGAACAGTGGATCCATCAGAATAAAATTTGCAGAAACACATCAGAAAAAAGCATTATACACAGACAGTGTATTATTTTTATCTAAATCAAATATATCCCTAAAGAAATCCTGGACTTTGGGAAAGTGTCTGGTAAATGATTTCAAATCTGAAAAGTTAGCTATAAATTTTCCAGTCTCTGAAAAGTCATTCCTCCAGAAAACATTTGGGTTCAACTGGGCAACAAATTCTATAAGATGCCTGGGAATTCAAATCTCAAACAACCTAGTAAAGCTCTCTGATTTAAATGTCAAACTACTACTTCAGCAAAGGAAAAAGACCTGGTGTGAGGGGGAAGATGCAATGGCTTAGCAGGGAAAAATAGACTCAGTCGAAGGGACTATTCTGCCAATGCGATCTTTCTCATTTCAGTCATTCTGTGACTATCCCAGAAAAACCCAAGCATGAATACAGAAACTGCTGTTAGCATATAGAATGAGAAAAGACCAAGAGTGGAGCTAATACATTGTACAGACTCATTAAACAGGGTGGACTAACTCCCCAGTATTCTATGGTAGTATCATGTCAGCCAGCTCAAAGCAGCAGTGGTGGATGGGGGACCAAACACTGGGTCTTTATTGAACAAGAAAACCATGGCAGTGTAAACAGTGCCAGGCTGCCAGTGATTAATACAAAATCAGGACTGCCAGAAATTTGCGCACATTCTTTAGCAAAGGCTTCTTTATGGGTTTGGAATAGAATTAGAGATGAATTCAGTTCTTTTGTCTCATTGATGACAGCCATTGTAAATAACCCAGATCTTAACCCAAACTGTGAATCAGAGAGCTTCAAAGATTAGGAGAGCCCTGGAATATACATGGCTGGCCAGCTATTCAGTAAAGAAACCTTGCTTTTCTTATTTAGAGATCAAAACTAACTTTAATTGGCCTTCTGTCACCTGATACCAGTATTTTCAAATCAGGCATGTTTCTTAACTTCTCTGTATAAAACAGCTTAACTTTAATAGAAGTGATGATGTCAGGTCAATTAAGAAACATGAAAAAGTTAACTAACTTGTCTCAGTCTTTGCAGACAGTTTTCCTAACAAAAAAGTGTCCATGTAGGACATACAGGGAAGAGGATGTAGATAGACAAATGGGTTTCTTTAAGATACTGCCTAAGTGGTACCTCACACCAGTGAGGTTAAAAATTAAATAGAGACTGAATGGGGATAAATGTTGGTGAAATTGTGGCGAAAGAGGAGATTTGATGCCTACCTGTTGGACATGTCTAGTCATTAGAGAGTATTGGGATGTAACCAAATATCACAAACTATTGGATATTTATTACCAAAGGATACTTTGGCAATCCTCCTGGGGGCTCCTAGTGTTAAGGAGTTAAAACAGGATCTCTGAATGGGGGGCATTACTTTGGCCCTAGCATAAATTAGAGCACCATTTCCCAACCTTTTCAAGTTAGTGGTCCCTTATTTGAAATTAAAAAAAAAAAAAAGTATAACGCCGCTCAACATTCAATGTAAAAGTGAGACTAGGACAGTATCAATAACAACAGTGATAAGATTATATAATTTATTTAAATGCATGTTTCCAGAGGTTGGCAGAGAACATTTGATCATGAAGGGTAAGGATGTACAGGGAGTGGGGGAAGCAAGGCTTTCTTTGATTAGATTGTAATAAAATTTTCAATATCTTGTGACCCTCCCCCCACTCCCGATTGCATTTTGTGCCCCACCAGTTGAGAAACGCTGAATTAACACAACTGCAGGGTGGGAAGGATATTGGTTAGAAGTACAGTTATCTAAGGATCATAATGTCCTGCTGTGATATGGCACAGGGTCTCAAAGTGCTTGTGCAGATCCAACTGCACCTGGTATGGCCTTTGGGCACTTTAAAATGGGTACCTATAGTCCCAGGCACATGACTAGGAGCAAGCGTGAATATAAGGTTTTTTGCCTCTTCAGCAAGGGTAGCAGATAGGAGAGACCCAAGGGCAGGGAAGCCCTGGTGTGTGTGTGGTGGTGGTGGGGGGGCATTCCCTAGTAGCCAGGGCTCCCCTTGGAAAAGGCATCCTCCCAGCTGGCTGAAGCTGGAAAGGCCTCAAGTAGTCTGAGTTGATTTGTTGTGGGTTTGAGTTTGTGTTTTGGAAATAAAGCAAGCCCATGTGAAAGGGGGTGTGAAAAGAGCTGTAGTTGGGACTTGCGTCTTCTATCCTTGGCTGGATTTTCAGTGGTTTTGAAAAGGAGAGTGTATGTAATTTATAATTCACAATCCCTGCTGTGCTCTTCTTTCCTCCAAGTGGCTTGAATGTGGTCCAATCTGTGTGCAATTTCCCCAGTACCGAGTTTCTGTAATAAAATAGATCTTGTGGCTTTTGCTAGATTGAGCCATCTGATGTGCAGCACAGCTTTCCTCCAGCTCAGACAGTCAGTTTGGTGCCCTTGCACATAAGCAACAGTAGAGTGTTTTTCTAATTTACACTGCTCAATAAATTATAAAACCAACTCTTGTAAGTTTTTCCAGGCTCTGTGTGACATTGCTGGGTATGCAAATAATTTACATTCTAGTAAATATGTACAGATCTGTCCTCCAGTTTGTTGCCCAGGTTTCCACAATGTTCATAGATAATAATGCAGGAGTGTACATGCAGGAGAAGGGTGTAATGTGGCTATGAATCTAACATAGAAATTAGAAATCCAGTCCTGCCCAGCAGTTTGGTACAATATATTTAGATTCATTCTGGAGTTAGGGAACAGGAGATTTATTTGTGGAAGAAAGTTACCATTGAAGAGTAACCAGGAAAACTTGCTGCCTCTTATAGACCAGTGGTCTTCAAAGTGGGGTGCGCACAGCCCTGAGGGTGCGCGAGACCATCCCCGGTGGTGCACGAGACCCTGGTGCCGCCGCCAATCCCGCCCAGGAGACCGCTGAATAGACCGGTGGTCTATTTTTGTCCCACCAAAATGCTGCCGCAGAAAGCAGAAGCTTTCAATTCAGCAGCATTTTGGCGGCATTTTGGGGGGCCGTGAATGGATGCCGGACTGCGGCAAGGGGTCGCGCCCAGAAATCTTTGAAGAATGCTGTGTTGGTCAGGATATTAGAGAGACAAGGTGGGTGAGGTAATCTCTTTCATTGGACCAAACTTCTGATAATAAGAGACCAGTTTTTGAGCTACACATAGCTGAAGAAGAGCTCTTTGTTGCTCAAAAACATGTCTTCTCACCATCAGAAGTCAGTCCAATAAAAGAGATTACCTCACCCACCTTCTCTGCCTCTTATAGAGGCACTTGGACAGTCAGAATGTAATTTTTACTGACTGGGCTGAACTAGGGTTGCCAACTTTCTCCTCACACAAAACCAAAAATCTTTGTCCTGACCTCTTCCCCACTCTCCTATGAGGCCCTGCCCCTACTCGCTCCATTCCCCCCCCCCCACCACCACCGCTGTAGCTCACTCTCCTCACCCTAACTCACTCGCTCATTTTCTCCAGGCTGGCTCAGGGGGTTGGGATTCAGGAGGGGGCGAGGGCTCCAGCTAGGGGTGTGGGATCTGGGGTGGGGCCAGAAATGAGTGGTTCAGGGTGCAGGACAGGGCTCTGGGCTGGAGCAGGTGATTGGTGTGGTGGGTGATATGAGGGCTCTGGCTGGGA
>ML677340.1:18666993-18820407 GCA_007922305.1 Dermatemys mawii
GAGAAAGAATTAATTTCTATGGAGCAGATAGCTGTGTATATCTCTATCAGTGTTAGAGTGGGTGAACAATTTACAAGTTTACCTTGTATAAGCTTTATACAGAGTAAAATGGATTTATTTGGGGGTTGGATCCCATTGGGAACTGGGTATCTGGGTGTTGGAGGCAGGAGCACTTCTTAAGCTTTTTTCAGTTAAGCCTGCAGCTTTTGGGGGAACTGGTTCAGCCCTGAGTCTGTGTTTGTAGCAGGCGTGTCTGGCATAACCAGGCAAGGTACTAAAGTCTCAAGCTGCCAGGGAAAATGGGCTCAGAGGTAGTCCCAGCGCACAGATGGCAGTCCCAAGGGGGTTTCTGTGACCCAACTCATCACAGGGATAGTAAGACATAATAAACTAACTACATGTGGCTGTGGCCATCTTAACACCTGTGTGGTTTGGGATTTTGCCACCGATAGATATTATTAACTCAATTTTATAAATAGAGAAACATTAATTATTTTTTAAAAGTATTACATAAGCCTGGTAGCTTGAAGGTTTAGAGGATAAGGAGTTCTCTTCTCTCATCTGTTGATGAAGAGGGGGACGAATGGTCATAGAACACCTTCATCTGCATAATCTTTCTGCCCAGTGGCACTTTGGCAACCACCATAACAGTACGTAAACTCAGAATTCAGTGGATAGCGTAGAACTGAACTGAAAAGAGGAAAGAAGAGTTCTCTACTCAGGGATATGACTTGTTCCCTGTCACTGAAGATCCTCTCTGTTGGAAGAGCTCTTCGATGGGAGATGATGCAGAGTTGGTTGGTCAAAGGTGCAATGCAGAGAGGGCTATTTGCTGAAGCTACAGAGGACAGCAAAAGAGCTGTGCAAACTCTGGTGAGGCCCCTCCAATCCAACCACTAAATGAAGCTGAAATCACTAGAGCTGAATTACAAGTGGAGCCTCAAGATAGGATCAGGGACTGAAAAAGGTTTACTGAGTGTACTCTCGGACTCTGAGATGAGGCTACCCGCTGACAAACGCTGATGAAGTGTGGTTTAGGGCCATTTGCCTATTGAACATTCACATCAGCGGGTGCAGAACTGAGTTAAAGGACTACTGCCAAAGTTACCATGGGGAAGTGTTTTATTTCACATTCATACAGATATATTGGTGATGTGTTTCCCCAGGCTTGATGCAGTGTTCCCTTTTGCCCTAATAGAGGTTTTATTGTTTCATACACAGTCTTAGTTCTTAGAAATAGAAAAGTAGGGAAGGTATTTACTGATCCCAGAAATTCTGGGTGGGAGCATAAGCTGATAGTGTTTGTGAGTTTTAAAAGCAGTCCTGAGATATATTGAATTTGGCCTTTTTTATGTTGCAGCTAGCCACCTGGCAGAAGGGTTAGCGTTATATAATCTGATGCTTTTATTTCTTTCTAATGAATGCCTCATGCATGTGTTTGCATTCTGTTGAGAACTGAATGCAAAGAATGAATTATTCTTCAGAAGAACTGTGGCTCTTTCTGACCACAGTTTCTGCTTTTTTTCTTACATGAAAGAAATCGTTTATCTTTGTTTAACGAATAGGTGTAGTGGAGAAATATTTGATACTGCAGCTATGCAGGGATTTGTTTAGGAAATTCCTAGAGGGGGAAGGCACACAAAGATCTTGAAGCTGCAGTCCAAGATAAATAGGGCTTTATAATTCATTTGGCAAATGCAAATCACAGAAACATATAGGAGGGAAAAATAAATTCCCTGGCCTGGAAATTACTGAACGCTTAAAAGAAAGGAAGCAGGGCTGGCACTGAGAATCTCATGCTAATTCAGCATTCTTTTCAGGTACTTGCCACTTGGCTGTTTTTCTACAGCAAACTTCTTTGCTGAAATGCCAGTATGCCATCTGACCACAGAGGGTGGTGATGCACTTTGGCAGAGAAGCAGCCCAGTTGCAGTCAGTTAACACACAGAGCCCAGTATAGGCACCTAGGCTCTGAGATGGGCTGCAATCATGGGACAAAAAGAGGGGGTTAGTGGGTTAGAGATTGTTGTTATAAGCCATAAATCCAGTTTTTCTGTCCAGTCCATGAGTTTCAGTGTCTAACAGTAACAAATTTAAGCTCCCAAACTCGTCTTTTGGAAGTGTTGCGTAGGTCTCCTTTGAGGATGGGGCCTGATAGGTCAGATATAGAATGATCGCTTTGTGAAATGTTCACCCACTGGTGAACATAAGGCCACAATATGCGCTAACTACTGTAGAGATGTTAGCTGGGGCTCGTCTCTCTTGCCTTGTCAGTTTAATTTCAACAACTTTGGCAATTAGGAAAGTAAGATTTTAATAGAGATTTTGATTAATTTAAATGATTGCACCTAATGATTCCTCCTTCTATTATCCATCACATGGATAAAGAATAAAATCATGTGAAAAATTATCTAAAGGCAGGATTACATTGAGGCATGCTGTCAGTAAAATGCTACTTGCCAGCTGTCAAATTCCTTGAAATACTGTGTAGCCTGTGATACTTCCATCATGGATTTATTGATTGGACACTGTGGTCAGGGCAGCACTGCTGATCCTGCCTGGTCTGCAGTTACAGCTGTCTGCAGACCAGGCAGGATCACCTCTGGTTATGTACAGGCCAGCTTTCAGCAGAATCAATGTGCCTCTGCTTGTTTTAAAAACATGAATCACTGTGTAAGAGCAAGGAGAATAATTGACATCTCATAGGCATTCCAAATACTTGAGACGGTCTGTGATCTGAAGGCTGTCAAGCTTTAGAAGTCAGAAGAGAAGTGGAAAATGTTTGAATGGGGCTGAATGGAGGGGAATAGATTAAAAGGCTACTTTCAATGCAAAGCACTTTTTTCAAACTGCTGACCAGCTCTTTGTGGGTTTGACCACAGTGTTGGGTGAAATTTTATTAAAGCTAATGTTAAAAAAAAAGATATAACACGTAGGTTAAGAAAAGAGTGTCTGGACATCTGGGTATTGTGCTTAGATTATCCACTAATACAAAGTTTGTTTTAAAAATCATAAAATACTTATAATACATAATCATCAATAATCCAAATTTAAGTGAATACATTTAACAATACAGTTTAGATATTAGCATCCAAGTATTTGAATACATCACTCATAAAAAGTTGTACAGAGAGTTGGTTGTGGAAAGCAAAATGTATCAATGTGTGAAGCTTGTCCCTCAGTAATTGAGAATTTAGTGTAGGTTGTCCCTTTAGAAAATACAATCCATCAGGAAAGTATTTCGGTTACTATCCTGACTGCGCTTCTCATCCGCTCTCCAGCTCATCCCTCCTGGTATTGCTGATGTCCAGTGATGTGTGCTATGTAGATGTCTCTTGACCACCTGGTGGCATCTGACACCATGAGTTGCCGTATCAGCCAAGCGTAGCACTGACCAATTCTGCATTCTCTTAACGATCGCTCATTACTGCACCCAAGGAACCAATGATCAGCGCGTGTCTGAACCTGGTAAACCTTGGCTTTCAAGGTTTCAGCCAGAGGAGCATATGTCTCCACCTTTCAAGCTCAGGCATTGCAGAAGGCAAGGGTCCTGTTCTCAAAGGGTACTGTGAAGTCTACCATCATGATCTACTGTCAGAGCTGCACCTACTTATCTCTGAAGAGTCACTTAAGTGTGATATGTTGTGGCATGAGCTACTTAATGGATTGTTCTCCATTCCAGAACTTCAGGTCTGAAAAGTATGCTGTCCTACAGAGCTATTATGGATTCCAGATTTAAGATGGTAGAGCCCCTAAAGGGCAATGGCTTGATTCTAGAGGAGTCTTTTCCATGGATTATACTGCCCATGCATTTTCTTGTTCTCTCAAAAATGAGAGAATGAGGTTCATTTTTAGGTATGTTATTCCACCCCTACGGCAAACCTCTGAAGCTGTCATTGGTTTGCAGCCAATTGGGAGCTGACATCCAGTGTGTGCTTGTACAGATATTTTTACTAATGAAAAGTTTTACCCCCTGTTTTGTGTGTGATCTAGGCATCCAGTCCATATGGCTGCCTTAGTAAGCAGTGCATGTGGCCAGTGGCAGAAATTTAGAGTCCAGGGAACTTTTATATAGTGAATGTTTAGGCGTCTATTTGGTTAGGTGTCAGCTGAGCAGATGTTTTTTGAGTTGTGGGGACACCTAAAATTGGGACTTATGGGGTCTAAATCTGGGGCTTAGGCACTTACATTCTTTTGTGGATCTGATCCTCATGTGTTTTGGATGATCTTAGAGGAAATATGTTACATAAGAATGTGTACATACACACACACACACATATATGCATACATTTGTAAGACATGCAACACATTTCGTACTTAGTAAAGGGAAACTGTACCTGTTCATCTTCAACCAGCATTGTGAAAACTCAAAAGATAAGAAAACATCAGTTCTCAGCATGAATAAATTCCAAAGGATATATGAAACAACCCTGGACTTAGGCCATATCAAAATTATGTCAACTTAACTTACGTCTGCATACAGCCACCATAGTTATTAAATTGCTTGTGGGCCCACTTGGCTCCTTGTGTTGGTGGTACGTGTCCTCACCAAGAGCACTTGTATCAATTGTATTGTCAGTGTGGGGCACTGTGACACGGCTCCTGAAAGCCAGTCCATGTAAAAAACGGTCCATGTAATCAATGCAGTGTCTATACTGACACTGCATCATCCTAATTACATCAACCATGAGGCTATGCTGCTTGGAGAGGTGGTGCTATTAAATCATCATAGAGAGGCACTTGCATTGGTCGGAGTCAAATTTAAGTGAAGACACTTCCAAAGCTAGTTTTGATGCAAGGCAGCTTACATCAACCTAACTGTGTAATATAGAACAGGCCATAATCTTTGGACTGGTATTAGGGATGAGAGAAAGGGATTCCATTTTCTCCAAATAGTTTATGACTACTGTGTATGAGAGAATAAAGTAGAACCTGAAGATCCAAGAAGTGATTGCAGAATTTTATAGCATCTGAAATATATGTCTTGTGAGGTGAAAAGGTATGTCACGCTTCTTTAAAGCAGGCTAGCAATGATATGTCACAGTTTGGTCAAGACGGAAACAAAGGGTAGAAAAGGAAGTGCATGGCATGCATTTCATTCAGAGTCAGGCTTGCCTCAAAATGCTGCATCCACACTGAAGCCAGGGCCCTCTGGAACCACAGAGGAATTTACATTTATAAACTAGCTAAATAAAAGCTCCTCTATAGTTTCCACAAAAACAACATTGTGTATTACAAGAGAGAAAGCAAAATGATAAACACTAATTAAAATTCCAACAACACTGATTCCCTGGTGAACATAAATTATACATGTAAAATTTCAGTCAAATCAGAATCAATTTACTGGTTATTTTGAGAAAAAGCCAAAATATAAACTACCACTTTCCTACATTTTAACCATGGATATCGCTAAGTATGATATCTACTAAAATATTTTAGATGTGATATTTGGGTGATGAAGTCTCTGTAAATACACAAAAAGCATAAGGACTAAAAGCTTGTAATTGCCTGGGCAACATGCAGGATCTTCATCAAGCTCACAGTGTAGTGGCAGTGTTTTTCTTCCTAGTACGGCCTGAGTGAGTCTCCTGACTGTTTCTATTAAATAAAAATGTCCTGGCTGACTCTTAGTACTTGTTTACAGCATCCAATAGTGTGCTTACGTGCCTCTATGACGTATAAAATATAAGGGGCTGCCCTTGAGAGCTTACATTTTAGTTTCCAACATGAGGCAACACACAAACAATAAAAGTCACCATAAATGGCCTGAGAGCCTCCTGAGAGACTGCTTCACTCCCCATGATACATTGTCACCATTGTGTCTGGCTGAGGTGTTCTGTCAGAGCCCCTTCAGTATAATACATATGGGAGGGTGGCAGGGCATTATCCCCAGGGGGACCCAGGGCCTCTGCAATGCTCTTTGGCTCCTGGTTTGAAATAGCCTGCATTTTAAAATATTATTAAGGCATTCAGTGGGGCCCATTTGTTTCACCTTGCCTTGTAGAGAGTGGTAGGACTGAAGTGTAGGGTGATGTGTGGGACTATTACTGTTTGGTTTTGAGCTGCTGCTTGGTAGAGGCATTGAGCTGACTACATTATTGTTTTTGTAACGTTAAATAACTCGCATGGTGCTCAGGCTCTGTAGCTGAGCAGCCTTTATTCTAAATAAAAATAAAAAATACAGGGGCAGAAATTTCGTCTGAGTGGACCCAAGTTGTTCTCATTATCTGAGCATGCTATTGAGTGATAGTGCATGGGGCTCATTTACATATATGAATTTAAAAATATCCAGGAACTAACTCATCTTTGTCTGGCACAGTAATATGTGGGAAACAATCTTATTCCTAAAAAGAAAAGGATCTTTGTACCAGTGCTATCAAAGCCTATGTCCGCTCTGCTACCAGACACTGACAGTGGAGGAATCCAAACCTCAGGGTGGAATTGTGTGTTCACCACGACCTAACTCAAAACTGTATTTCTGCAATGGCTTTTCCCAGGTACTAATTTCACAGTAGAAGATGCGTGTCAGTCAGCTTGCTGCCCTTTTCCAGCCCATTTTCTGAGTAAGTGATAGTCTGTTATTTCAGATCATTTAAAAATAGTATGTCATTGCCATCAAGCACCAAATGAAATTATTTAATTTTAACCCATCCCTCCTTACACTCGCTCTGTGATCATTTCTAACCTTTCATCAGCATAATTGGCAAATAATTAACAATGATAAAGTGATTACTACCTGAGACATTTGAAAATTATTATTAAAGTACATAAAGATTTGACTTAAGTGTGACCTATATATCGTGCATTTATGAATGTCTTTCAAAATAGAAACTGTGTATTCAAAAGCATTTGCACATATCTCCAATACACCATTTCTATAGCTAGAGCCACTCGCTTGTGTGTGAAGATCAAAGACGTTCCTTAATTGTTCATACTAATCTGTGTACCTTTGTATGGGTGACACCAAGTACCCAGAACTATTCCAAGTACAAGCTTCTTACTGCAGTTTGCTAGGGGACTCCTCTCAGGGATCTGCTTGTGTGTGTTCTTCTCACTCCACTTCTCCTCAAAGATCCTTTTATAGTGTCCTGTGTTGCCTCCATTTCCACTATCCCAAGTTACCTACCTATTCCATAAGGGTTAGCAGAGGACCCCAAATCAAGGTAACACTTCCTTGGCAAGTACTATAATGTCAATAAGCAGGCAATACCTACAAGCACCGATTTACTTCAGAGTAGAAGCAATGGAGCTGAATGCAATGCATAATAAAATGGCTGGCTGTCTTTTAACCATCCACAACAGTCCAATCTCCTTTAAGGTCACAATTCTATGAGGTGCTGAGTACTGACAACTCATTTTGAAGAATTTGGTCCTAAACTTCCATTATTTTCCCACATTTTTCTGGGTTTTTATTATGACTGGGTGGTTGACTACTTCAAAAAATAAAATAAAAAATGATTTATTCTCAATGATTTGTTCTGCAAAGTTGTTGGCTATCACTGTTGTGACTGTCTGTATGGCTCTATGGTTCACCCTTTTATAAGACTAAGTTAAATTTTGTACAAAGTATCCTATGTAAGGTATCATTTGAAAAGTCCTGATTTACCAGTCATTATCATCCTGGTAAAATATGTGGCTACAGTATATGTAAAGGTATAAGATTCCACTATATAATATTTCTGTGATGATGAACTAGGCCTGAAGAGCCTCTACTGGAGACCTCATGACCCCATCCCATTCCAGAAAAAGCAGTGGAGAGTTTCCTTCAAGCTCCCTAGAATGGCTGCATGGGATGCAGCCAATCAGAAAAGAGGCTGCAGGGAGCTGCCAATCAGGGCCCAGCAGGCTCATATAAAAGGAGCTGCAGGGCCAGAATGAGTTTAGTCTGCTGGCAGGGACCAGGGGAGCAAGAGGTGTTTCTGGCTGGCTGCAGGGGCTGAAAGGCAGGACAGAGCAGCTGGTGGCAGGGACCACGGGAGCAAGGAAGGGGCTCCTGGTTGGCTGCAGGAGCTGCAAGGGCCAATGCAGGTAGTTGTAAGCAGGGACTGGGGGAAAAAGGAAAGTGCTCCTGGCAGGCTGCTGGGACTCAGCAAAGATAAGGGCCCTAGGTAAGAGACCCAGGGAATCACAGTAGTTAAAGGGATGTGGCATGTGGCTGCTACTTAAATGTTTCCTGGGGTGGGGGCTGGATTAGTGGGTGGGCCTGGGTCATCCCCCACCAACAGCCAATAGGAGAGTGACTGTGCCCTGGGAAAAGGGAGTTTACACAGGCCCAAAGAAGACTGTTTGTGGAACTGTTCCCCCTGGAAGGGGGCTGAATTGAGACTGACCCAAATGGAATACCAGGCTCAGAGGGCAGGCAAAGAGCTTCCAGAGAGGAAGCCTTGGGGGTGCTGCTCCATCCCGGAGCAGGAACTTTCACATGCAAGCTAGTCAACTAGGGTTTTGAGATAGGCCCTGTTGGTCAAGACTAAGGACTGATCTTGGAGAGGGCTGAAGGGACATGACCGACTGATGGACACTGTTGGACTATTAAAGAACTGAGCCTGGGAAGGGCTGGAATTGAGATAAGCCCAGTTGGATAGTATACCCCAGAAAGGGTTTGTTTTGTTCTGTTTTACACATGGATAGCGTGTTACTCAGCTGGAAGACTCAGTCACTGAAGACCCACCTGAAGAGCACAGTGGCCGATGGGGCACATGAGTGGAGGAAACTGGGAACAGTACGGTGCACCCACATTCAGCTAGGGGGCGTTTGTGAGAGGTGGGTGCCATGCCATTACAATTACCAAGACGTGTTCTGGAAGGCAGTCAAAGGAAGTTCCCAAGACAAAAGACTAACCAATATCTCAGCCACACGTCAATGAGATCAAATGGACCATCATCTGATTAAGTCGCCACTGTTCGGCAGCAGAGAGGGTGTGGGAAAAAGATCTACATTTTCGCAAAGAAGTAGCTTAAAATTCCTTTCTGTCTCCTGAACATCAGCTGATATATGATTCTTGCACAAGAGAAAGGGGTGTAAGAGGAGAGGGCAGACATCCCCAATCACCTCTCCCTTGCTCTCTACCCACGGCATCAACAACCCCCGAAGAACAGAGGAAGCAGCATTAGACTGAAGGGGAGATCCTTACTGAAAGAAGTTCAGCCACGAATGCTGCTGGAACATGTGGTGAGAGAGATCTTGGCTTTGTTAAGCTAGGTGTTAGTGGTGATTTATCTTTTATTTCTTTGTAACCAATTCTGACTCGTATGCTTCATTACTTGTAGTCACTTTAACTACAGAAAGACTTTATCAGTTTGTTTTGTTTTATCTACACCAGTGAGTTTGGAGTGAAGTATTTGGGAAACTCTGTCTGGGATAAGATTTGTGCATATCATTTTAGATTAATAAATGATGGACTTCCTATGAACTTGTATCATCCAGGAGAATGCAAGGCATAATACAGGAGATCTTGCATGACTCCAATTTGTTTTCTTGCCTCCATCTTGTATTTGGTAAGTACATCATTAATTGAGGGCTGTCTGGTCACATAGCACTAAAATTGGTGAGAAGAAATTGGCAGGGGAGAGACAGTTGTTGATCATGAGACCGGGTACATGAAAAGCTATGTTGCAAAATGTCAAGCAATGAGGTAATTGTCTCTAATGTACCAAATCTCATGTTCAGCTATGTTGCAGCATGGCACGGGCTCTGCAGAGCTCTGACAGAAAAATGCTAGCAAATGTAAGCAAAATAATGTCAATCAAGCCTGTCAGTAGCATATATAAAGAGAGTGTCAGAAATGCACTTGTCAGTCACTTGCCGAGCACACTCTGAAAAACAGCAGGAGAGGGAGTCCTGTCCTGCTCCTGGGACAGAAGAGGAAAAGACCAAAACCTGAGACCTGGAGATGGGACCTTATCTAAAGAACATTTAAGAACGGTCACCAGCAGCTGTCATCGACCTGCAGAGATGGCCATCTGAAGCAGAACACAGCCACTTTGCCTTACAGTTTGAAGTGATGTTATGTGGTTTGGGGTGCTCATTAGCTTGTTATGAGGGATTTCTGTTTGCACCAATAAAGGGTGCTTTGCTTTGGAAAGAACACTATTCGTGTCAATCATTTATTAGAAGGCTGTATCTGTGTCCTCCTGGGAATTCCTTAGCCACCCTGGAGACCCATAAGGGAGGAGAGCAGACTGAAGTGATCGGGTGGGCTGTTTTGGGGGAAACCTTGGTAAACCCAGAAGGGGGCAATAGGTAGACTATTCTGGAGGTACCTACATTCTGTTTTGAGGGTAACAGGAAGTACACGATTCATACTCTGGGACTGGAGTTTGCCAGTGTTGCCCTGTAGTGTAATTTGTGAGTGGCTGGCTATAGCACTTGTACAAAATAACTGGGAGTGATTTACATGCTGGAGGCTGTATGAGCAAGCCAGGAATGGTTGCTCTCACAGCAAAGCAGGTTAAAAGGCACCCTAGGCTGGAGAATTGAGGGGACACAGCTGTCCATCAGTCCAGATTGTACCCTGGGGAATGTCATAACTACATCTCTACTACTTATGAGGTTCAGGCTCTGCCATCAAATTCCTGCTCCTCCTCTTGTTTCTATGCCTCTTCAGCCCTCTACTCTGCATCCCCATTTTCCAGGTTGATAACTTCCTCACTGTCTGTCTCTCAAACCAGGGCAATTCTGCATCTCATGCAAACAGTGTGCTGCATGTATATCAGGGATATTCTGTTAACTCTTTGGGAAGTTTATGCCTCCTGATGTGGACACCTGCATTTATTCTGAGAAGCCCAAAGACCCTTTCAACAATTGTTTTGGTGGGTTTGTGGACAATGTTGTATTCCTGTGGTGCCCTTGGTTGAGGGTGTCCTGAGAAAAGGAAAGAGAAAAATGATTCACCAGTGTGTGCCCTCCCCCATATCCAATCAAAACAACCAAGTGGTCATGTGAGCATCTGTATGGTATGCATATGAGGGTTGGGCTACACTACCAACTTATGTCGGTATAACGACATCACTCAGCGATTTTCCACACCCCTGAGCAACGTACTTATACCAACCTAATCCATAGTGTAGACAATGCTATGTCGATGGGAGGGCTTCTCCCATCAAGATAGCTGTGACCTCTTCACTAAGTGCTACAGCAGCACAAAGGCATTGCTTTAACACTGTAAGTGTAAACAAAGCCTTGGATTCTGTCCCTGTGTGCCCAAGATGAATCCAGAGTTGATGGCTCCTATAACAGGATGTGCTGAGTCAGGAGCTAACTCAGCACTCTGTTCCTCTAATGCCCACACTATATGCTAATTGGGACCTAATTGGAAGACAGGTAGTTAACAGAGCATGTCAATTAACTGAATAGAGTTACAGTGAAAGGACTCTGTAGGGGAAGCAATCCCCACAGGTGGGATTATATAAACTGACAGAAGGAAGAGCTGGAAGCATTGGGAGCCTGAAGGAAGACAAAAGTAAGTAGGGACACTGTGGCTGCCACCTCCTAAGCAAATGTGGAAACTGGCAGCTCACTAAATATATAAGACAATAAAATATACCACAACCTCGAATGGCTGTGGTCTGTGGTTCAGGCCTGAAGTAAGGCACAGGGGGACAGCCCCATGACGCTCCACTCTAGAGCAGTGCTGACTGGGCTGATTTGCTGGGGACATGAATTGTGACATAGTCTAGGGAATCTTGTTACCATGATTGCAAATATCTTTAGGTCTCAAACATACCATGTTGCTAGATTCTGTGTTTTGTTTCTGACGGCAGTGTTCTCCACTGTAAGGGCTCTTGGAGATACTTGTGCCCCATCTACTTTCCCTGTAATTGTGGGAAAGTGGATTATGAAATGGCCTAGTGGCTAATATGTGCAATACTGTGGTGACCCTCACTGGGCCTAATGAAATCTGGGTCCGGTTGGTTCTCTTCACCAGCTCCCCTTCAATTTCATCACACAGGCCTTTGGGATAATCTGCACCCTGGAAAGGTCAAGGTAAGGCCTTTTTGGCTCATGAACGCTGTTTTGAAGGGTCTGGACATCTATTTTATCTCTGAGCCAGGGCTAGCAATGCCCTCCTCCTCCTAGTATTTTGCTCCTGTTGCCTCATGATATACTATCATTAGCATAGTTACATTGTGGTAATGCAATTCCACCCCATGAATTCCCTAGATGAACCCTCCCAAACATTGCCTCCTGCACTGGTCCAGCCGTGCTGAAGTCCTTTAGCCAACTGCATTCTCTCTTTGACTGGTCTGATGTGGTCTCTCTCTCTCACCTGTGCTCTTTTCTGCCAGGCCTGCTTTATTTATTTATTTTATTTTATTTTTAAATCAGCTTAGAGTAGAGTTCCTGGGTGTTTCCTGTGCAGAGGCACAAATATATGTCTGTCCTCTGAGTGGCTGAATTTCCACCTTCTTCTTTGTGCCTCTGACATGGTTAAATCTCGAGCATCTCTCTGGACGCCTGGGGAGACAGTTGTGTGCGGGGGAGGAGTAGGTTCTGAGTGCTCTTGCAAATGAAAATAGAATGTCTGCTCCTTTAACCACATCCTTCCCTGTCTTCATGTAGTGTTCAGTGCTTAGGGGACTTTGGCATGACTAAACACCTGTTCTGAAAATCCCGAGTACCCAAATGTTCTCCGAGCCCCTGTTAGAATGAACAACTGGTTATTTGTGTCAGTGGCTGCTTTTGACGTTGGCCTTAATGTTGCTGTTGCATTTGTGATCCTTGCATGGTAGGTGTTGTAAGTGCAAAATGTGACCATTAATCTCCCCCCATAAATCAATCCTGCTAGCCCCCTAATTGTCACTGCCATCATCTGAATTGTCATTACCTTGCTGATAGTGAGGTGCCCAGAACTGAAAGCAATATCCCCTGAACTGCATTGAAAAGGATTATCTGCTCTGTGATGGCTGTGCATGCAGCTTAAGGCTGCATCTTGTTCTCTGTTTCCAGTGCAAAAGTTCTGTTTCCATTGTGTGAAGGCTTGCTGCCATTTTTCAGTCTTTATAATATCACTGAAAATCTTACATTCATTGTATTAATTACGTTTGCTTTTGTATTACTATTTCTGGCTTAAAGAACATCCTACATGGTGCTTCTACGCTGTTGTCACTTATAATTCTTCTTAAGAAATGCTAAAATCAAGGTGGAGCCAACAGCAATCTAGTTCTGTTACAGAGTTTAGTTACATTGTGAATGTGTAACTGCTTCTATTTCTCTTTCTTTCCCTGGAGAACTGCTTTTGTAGCCTTCTGTGTCCCCCTTCCCCACATTCTGAGTAACTGAAAATAATTAGATCTGTATGCAAGAAAATGAATTTTTATTGGAACATCTTATTAACAGGATCACTAAGCCTCGATAGACAATGAAAACCTCTCGCATTTAAAAACAAATGAAATCATTTTCTCAGTAAAACTAGACATGAAATTCTTTGGCAAGCTAGTAGTCATTATGCTTTGCTCTGTTATCTTTGAAAATTTGTAAATAGACCTAAGAAAATGTATGATTCTTAAATTGCAATTGCTAGTAAAATAATTGTACAAAAACCTGTCTCCATTACTGATATGAGGGTTTGTTTAGTTTTGTAATACTATAATATAAAAATAATCGTTTGATTTAATTGTTTTTTGAATTCCCTGATTTGATGCAATCTTATTATATTTACCTACTGTATATAAAATCTAGTATTTCTGGTGTCTATTATTGAGGCAATAGTATAACAAAATTGGGATATAATCATTAACTAAGTATAATCTGCTATTTGAACAACAAACATAATATACATTCTATCAAATTTATTATTTTTCTTTAAATGGAAAGATAAACTTCTTTCCCCCTTTTTGCCCTTTAGCTGAAATTACAGATGTGGCTTGATACAGTATTTTTTACTGACTGTGTAATAAATTCACTACCTCACCGGAGATTTCATTTTATTAATAATTTCTGGAAGCATGCTCTGCTAGTGAAGACTAACAGTATAATTGAAAAATATATCTCTAAGCAGCATGGGGCCAAAGATAAAATAAGGATTCAAATCATTTACAGAAGGAAAGGCCTGGTAGAAAACTTGAGACCTAATGTGGGTTGAACTAAAATCCAAGGTTTGATTTAACAGGCAAGGGACCAGGGGTTTTATTTGGTTTGGTTCAGTTTACAGGTTTTTTTCTCTTTCCAGATGTGTAGCAATGTACACTGTGTGGAGTATATCTTTAAAAAATCTGCTACTGCCCTGCAAGATGTGAAGTGTCATGCATTTGAGATATAATCTGGGAGGTGCTTAGTGCACTATTACTCTGTAAAATAAAGACTTATTATTAATTTAAATCTGGCCTCTGATACCTGCTTTCCAGGGCACCTATAGAATAGAGCAATCCTACAGTATTTTTATCCATTTGGATTCAGTATGCTTCATGAAGCTGAAAGGCCAATTTGTATAGGTCCAACGGACGGTAGGTACCTGACTGAAAGTCCTTAGAACCACCTATACGGCTCATAAATATGATCTAGAACAGGGGTTCTCAACCTTTTTCTCTCTGAGGCGTGCCCCCCCTACCCCCCCAACATGCTACGAAAACTCCACGGCCCAACTCTCCTACACCAACTGTTTTTCTGCATATAAAAGCCAGGGTCAGCATTAGGGGGTAGCGAACAGGGCAGTTACCTGAGATCCCACATCAGATGGGGCCTCGTGAAGCTAAGTTGCTCAGGCATCTTGCTTCAGCCCTTGGTTTCAGTCCCATGCAGTGGGGCTCCAGCTTTCCGCCCTGGGCCCCAGCAAATCTAATGCCAGCCCTGCTTGGCAGTTCCCCTGAAACTTGTTTGCTCCTGGTTGAGTACCACTGATCTAGACCACAGTCTTACTAGTGGATCAGCCCAGCAGCCATTGAAATCGATGGATCTCCTTGCCAGTGCAAAGATTTGTTGCATGCAGATCTGATTGCAGGATTGGGGCTCCACTTCACAACTTGTAGTTTTGAATTCGTAAGTACAATTACTCAAGATTTTCAGTTATATTAAGTAGATTCTTTCTGATTTGCATTTAAAAAATAATGCAAACTAAGGATCTAAATCTGCAAACATTTACACAAGTGAGTAATGTCATGCATGTAAATAGTACCCTTGGATTATAAATACAAGGGGACTGCTCATATCAGGAGGTTTGCAGAACTAGAACCAAAGTTATAAAGTGTTTTTTTTTGTTTAATATCCTAATCAGCATCCTAATCTCATAAACTAACTGTTTACTTTTTGGAGGGGAAACAGAAAAATATGAATGAAGAGGAAATGTGAAAATATTTATGACCAAAATATTTTCTAACTTGTCCTGACAGCTCTTACCTGTTTTAGATCCTTTGTTTTGCTCCAGAGTCTCATTAAATAACTAATTTTAAACATGGGACACCATATTTGAAACAAATTGTCCACCTTTGGAATCCACCAAAGACAGAAGTGAAGCCACTCCCTGATTTTGATTGTGGGGCACTTATAAATTCTGCCTAGAGTGTAAGGTGCAATGGAACTACATCCTCCACCCACTTCAAGGAAAAGCACCTTGCCCTGGAAGCTGAAAAAAGAGAGAGAAAGAAGGAAAAAGAAAAAACTTTCTCCCAGCAGGCAACTCCCTCACCATGGAATGTCTGTACCTACTGCAGGTGAATCTGTAGTTCCAGGATCAGACTCATGAGTCATCTCAGGACCCATATGTAAATCTGTGGTAGAGATCATCCTCGAATCGAGGGATCCCCAGTGATAATGATATTTGCTTAACAACCTCCTGACTCTATAAGACTAGTTCCCCTCTCTCTAAGATTGAGGCCATCCAAACTGTACAGTCCCCTCTCCCCACAGAAGATAAACGAATGTTCCATAAAACCCAAACCCTAAACTTTACACCACTTACTTAGCCAGTGGTTCACTTCCAGAATCTTCTGCCTTTCTTTGCTCATGGGACAGGAAGGGCTTCCAAGAAGATCATTTGGACATTCTTCTCCTTCAGCACCTTGCTGCATTCCCTGAAGCCATCTGTGAGAGACTCCAAAATACAGTGTCATTAGTGCTGATATATACCATCATCAGTGGATCCTTGCCCATCAACTTCAGAAGCCTATGCAGTGTTAGTGGTGTCTTGTATGTTGTCTCTCAAAGACAACACACCAAAGTCTGCTTATCCCTTGCATTCTTTCCGTTCTTCTTAGTGTAAAATCTCCAGCAATCAGTCTTCAGTCTTCCTTGGGTGGTTGAAGAGCTCTTTATGAACAAGCTTGATTTTCTTATGGGTTGGGCTGAGCATCAATCTACAGGTGTGTCCTCTACACAATTTGACCAACTGGATTTTCAGTGATATCTTCCTTGGTTTCCATACTGATCAGGCCCAGACTAAAGAGTTTCGGGACTCTATGCATTATAGAAATTGTTTCCTTAAACTAGACAGAGCATGTGATGCACAAGACAATTGCTGTCCAGAGCAAAACTTCAGTCCCTTTCATATACCCCTAGATCAGAAGTTCTCAACCAAGGGGTGCACCTGCTGGATAGGTGGGTGGAATTTCTGGGGATGGGGCACGACAAGCCATCTAATGGTTCAGTGGTTATGACAGAAATGGGGGAGGATCAACTGCCAGATCTTAGCACCACTCACTCAGGTTTGGCCTTGCCACCCCTCTGTTATGAGACAGTGAGTGGCTTTGGAACCTAGTGCACAAGGGTACTCAATTTTTGAGGGATGGTGTGGGAAGGGGTTCTGGTGGTTGGGGCAAGTGCACTGAGTGCATATTTGTTAATCTGGGCCTAACACTGAGCACCTGGTATTAACTGGAAATTTCAAGCTGTGTTAAATTCTTCCTGTTCCTATTGTCTGGTGGTCACAGCCCTGCCCACCTGTGTCTGCCTCCAGATGTGCAGAATACAGCCTTGTTCTATTGGGTCTCGTGGCTAGGAACTGCCAAGCCTCCTATCTGATTTCCACTTCTCTGATTTCTTGGAGGGAGGGGAAGTTCCTTTCTTAAATATGCTGTAGTGATTCTTCCCAAATCTCCTCAGCTTCTCTGATACTCCATAGCATCTGTACTTGCCCTTCTAAGCCTAGAATATTTTCTTGCAGCACAGCCAGCAACTTACACTTCATACATAGGAAGTCCCCTTGGTTTCAGACAAGAAAGAGAATATGACACATCTGTTGCCAGGTTACAACCCCTGGTCCATCATTATGCCATCACAATACTGAGTGTAGAACTCTGCCCAGAAGGAAAGTCTCTCCCACTCCCTCAAACTCTCCTGTTTGCACCTTACAAGTTTGCCAAGCAACTGGCTTTTTTTTATCCTAAGTCACTCTTCTCAGTTCTACTCCTGAATACCAGGGATTGACTACTCCGAAACTTCAAACAGTAGTGCTAATCAACTATAATTCTTTTCACAGGTAAATTAATAAAAGTTATTTCTTGAAGCTTTAAAATTCCATCTTTCCTGCAGAGGATCTCTTGCTTTGCAAGGTGAATTCCACTGAATAATGCTGAGTTTCTATAGAATAAGGATGCTCTCTTTTCGTGTAATACAAGTGTAAATGTAAGGCTCCAGAATGATAAAGAAACTTAACAAACTGTAGAGTCAAGCAGCTTTCAAAACATCCATGGCCTAGCAGGCATAATGGTGAATTTTGAGTTGATCAGTCACTTATTCCTAAAGATGGCTTTTCTCCAGGAGTGAGGCACTCCTGCTTATTACCACTAAAAATAGCTCATGTTTCATAGCCTCTTTCAATTTTGTGTAGCTATTGGTGGCTGTGATTAGTTTGTGTACACCCCAGGAGCCAGTCACTGTCAAGTGGAAAATCCAAGCCAGAAGGAAAGAAATCTATATACAGCAGGCAGTTAAGATCCATGACTAAATGCTTTGAAAAGTTCAAGATGATGGAAGTAGTCTTGGGATTTAGTGACCCCTGAGAAAATGTCATTGAGAATCGTCTGTCACGCTTACTCCTCTGCAAACAACTGCAACAACACCTCCCCCACCCACACAAACAGAAAAGACAACTTGAAGCAAATAAGAAAAGGGTAACCGTCCTCACTCCACCCCTACTGCTTTGGCTTAGATTCTGGATCCTGACTGCAGCCACTTTATACTACTCAAGCAATACAAAGGGGTCACAGAAATTCCTGAGTGAATTCCTCTGACACAGAAGCAGTATATAGCCAGTGTAGGCAGCCCTACACTATCCCCAACAAAGTCACCAGGTAAGGACATGAAGTGGGAGTTACCACTACACTCTGGATATTCTGGGCTGCAGAGCAGCTGATAGGCAGCCTGGGGAATGCTGTCACAAGTTCGAATGACTCCAGGCCAGGCCCACTCTAGCTTCTGGAATAGCCTGGAGTTGAGGAGATGCAAAGATAATATAAGACCCGCTTTGTGACCCTCACCCCCTTTTCTTCATCTGCACCTCCTAAGAGGTGCATCCTTCTGTCAGATGTGTGCATCCTCATCTAGAGCGCTTGTATTGATTGTATTATCAGTTTGGGGTATTGTGGGATGGCTCCTGATAGCCAGTCACAGTCTATGGAAGCAATGCAGTGTCTACACTGACATTGCATCGACCAAATGACGTGGACCTTGATTCTATGCTGCTCAGGGAGGTGGCATTACTAAATTGGCCTAGAGAGGCACTTAAGTCATTGGGAGCCAAATTTAAGTGAGAACTCTACCACAGCTAACCATGCAGTGTAGACCAAGCCTCAGTGTAGTCTCCTTCAGAGCCTACTCCTTAGTGCATAGCATGGAAAGATAGGTGACAAAGGACTGAGCAGATATATATAGGGATATTCCAGGGACTCAATAAGTAATCAAGCCTCAGGAGGAAAAACTGTGTTTTGTTCTTCTGTGCTGTGGTGCTGGCAGGTGAAAGCAGCAGAGAGTGGCAAGTGTTTTATTAGTAATAACCCAGAAATGCCATCAATAGTCAGCATACTTCTGGGTGTAGTGAGACCTGCAATATTAACTCTTTAAATCCCTTCCAGCAAAGGATCAGGTTGTGTGTTATGCCGTGTCTTATAGAAAGGAGTATGTGGGGCACAGTCCTGCAACACAGAAGCTGCTGCTATGGACAGTGCAGGACAAGCTCGCTCTTCAACACCCTCCCAGGAGCATCCCCTTAGTGGTAATTTGTTTGGAAGGGTGGAGGTCCCATCTCAGAATTTGCCCTGGGTCCCCAAAAGCCCCTGTGCGGCCTTACCCAGCTTTTGGTAGAGCACTGGGGCAGAGAGGCAAGATTTCTGAGCTTAGTTCTTGTCTGGCGTGAACATGCTGTCCCGCTCTGTAGTTGCCAATTCTCTAACCACCAGACCACACTAACTCCAAGCTGGAAATAGGTTGGGTAGAAGGTGTGTCTGCATGGATAGCAAAAGGCATTTGCTGCTTCCTTGCCTGTTCCCCGTTGCCTTTTGAGACCAATCCACCTGCAATTCTTTGTGGTTTTGTTGCCCACCTCTTTCATCTCCAAGCAAGGACAGTTTAATGGCACTGGAAAGAATGGAGCATTCTGTCCTTCAAACAGCCTCAATTCCCATGGAACACAGCAGACATTTTTTCAGTCCTTCACCTGCCTTTGTGCAGTCATGATGCTTTTAGTGCCTTTCTTTTTGTATATATGTTTCTTGGTTTCCTCAACATAAAAGGGGAAGTTTGTGAAAGTTGCATTTTGCAGAAAGTAAGAAGTGATTAAACCAAACCTTTACCAGGATCGTAGCAGAGTCTGATGCATGATCTATAATCCAGCAGTCACTAGTATTTGGCAGGAACTGATAAGAATGGGGCACTCTCATTGCTTGTACTTGAATAGTAAGAAATGAAGAAAAAAAAAGGTACACACCTTTTTAAGTTTCCTATAAGGGTCTCTTTTACTTACAAAGATTGCCATTTACTTCCCTCAGACACAACAAGGCTGAGAGGGTCACTCATGCAAAACCATTTGCAGGAGGAGGGCCATATTTTTTCATCATGAATTATAAAAACACATACAAACATTATCAACATTTGATAAGATATATGTACTCCAAATGATATATTTGGAGTACATATTTGATACATAGCAAGGTAACAAAACTTACTTTCTACAGTGCATGCTAGATCTTCAGCCAGTGTTAACCAACATAGCTACATTAAAATAAGTGGAGTTACATGGTTTTATAGCATTTGACAATCTAGCTCAGTATTTTTACTAATTTTTTTCTCTTTTTCAGTTACCAAGGTTTTATTCTGTTAATAGTTCGCTCCACTAGTTCACTTTTTGTACCACCTTTACCAGAAATCACAAGAAAGTTGCAAATATTTTTGGAAAATGGTAGGTGAATGTAGCTTACTTGAGAATTCAATAGTAGTAGAAAAATTTATAAATATAGCTTTTATTTCTGCTGCTTTTATCAGATGTGTACTTGGTACATTAATTTCGCCATCACTACAATTTTCCATGCCTTGTAATATCAGTTATTAACATAAGAATGGATTTGTTTTTTCCATTGTTTTGCCAACATTAATTTGGCTGCTACCAGTAGGTAAGACATTAAAATACCAGACTTATAAGGTTAGTTACCCACAAACATGGTCATATTGCCTTGTCATGACTGCAGTTCTTCATGTACAAATACATGTACCTGTTTTCAATTACCACACCACATTTTCTGCCTAATCCTGCCACACTTCAGTGACTTGATAGATTTAAGGTATACACAACCCACAAATTACAATTGTATGAAAATTATATCTCCTAGCCACTAATACCATAAGACTTAACTTACAATAATGTAACCATTTATACTATTTTTAGAGTGCTGATTAATATGGTCACCTATCTTTTGCATCTTTCATAGGTCTGAGCAAACAAATAATAAACAAGATTAATAATGTCAGGAAAGGGATGTACGAGAAGAGTCCAAAAGGTCCATATCTCTATTCACAGTTCCTTTATTCAATAGTAGGTGGAGCCACGGAAAATGTCCAAAGTACCCTCCATCTTCAAGAGTTGCTATGTGAATTTCAATAACAAAGATGGTTAATGTGAGGAGTCAGCAAAATAAGACTTATTTTACAACACAAGGCATCTAGAAAGTAAAGATGAGGCCAGACTCATGACTGCATGATGACATAAGTTAAAATAGTTCAAATATTGCAAAGACTGAATTTTTGGAAGAACATCAAGAGAGGAAGGAAGCAATATATAGTTTATTGCCATAATATGAGTGTTGCTGTGACTATAACAAAGGCTCTTTTGTGTCATCTCACAGAACAGTTAACAAAGCTCATGACAGTTTTTCCTTGTTTCCTATAATTCACATCTAGTAGCTCTAGCATCACTTTTGGAAAATCAAAATTATTTTAACAGAAATTATCAACAGCATCACTAGTAGAAAAAATATATTATAACCAAATGGAATTATGAATAGATTCCTAGTGGAAACCTCTGTGGTTAAAGCATGAGATAGCACTCCTGGAGGTGACACAGGCTGCCTGAGAGACCTTGAGCAAAATACTTAGGTTCAGATTCTCACTTGTGCCAAGATCTGCTCGGCACAGGACATGTGGAGAAGATCAATCAGGAAGTCAATGCTGACACCCTCATACTCAAGATTTTTCAGCTGTGGCCCTAGTATAAAGTTGGAGCAGTCCCTATTTTACTGTATCTTATACCAGCGGGGTATGGCTCCAAGGGACCACACACAAGCTGAAAATTGGCACAGCATAAGCACACTTCAACCTCAACATGGCCTGGGCAAAGAGGCAGTTAGTGGAAGTGCTGACCATACCATTTTGTGCCTACACCAGGGGAATTCTTTGCTGGCCATTGAAGAACAGTTCCAGCTGCAGCACCATGAGTGAGGCAAAGAGGAAGCGAATTTGGCCTATAGTCTTTCTCTGCTGAAATTTCATTATCAATCAATGATGCACACCTAACTACTTGCAAGGGTTTTTAAGTTTAATTCTTTAATATTTCTCAACAGCTTAGAGATTGTCAGTGGAAAGCGCCATAAATGAGCAAAGCCTTATTTTAAAGAAAATAAAAATACATGTGTGGCAATGTGTAGCTTAATTTACAGGATAGGTGTCAAGAGCACTATGTGGGCACCTATAGGGCTTTTTATGAATTTGAAAAATAATAAATAAAATATTCATTACTAAAATCATCGGTATTTTTCTCTTTAATTGATAGTTTTGTTGTTTTCTGGGATTACAAGTATCATTTTATGTTGTTTCCACTGGCTTTGCACTGATTTCCTATCCCAGGTTCTGTTGGCATTGCCTCTTCCACCCAGCTTTCCAAAGTGATCCTTAAATCTACAATGCAAAGTCCAGTAGCACTTGGACCCGTGAGTAAACATTAGCCAGCCAAATAAAACTCTCTGCTCCTCCCTCCTAACCCTGAAGGTATGATATATAGACCGTACATGCACATTGAAAAGTTAATGAAGGCTGAGTTTGGTGTGTATTAAAAATAACAGCGTTATTAAAATACTTGTTCTTTATTAACTATAAAATGGCTATATCTGGTTCTACATATTCAAGTACTTTCAATTTGAAATTGATAAAAATAGATGGTTCTTCTCCCTTCACCATTTATAGCAGGCTATTAGGAGACTTTTTTTGTTTAATGTTTTGTTGTTAAGGTGGTGGTTGTAAACATCTTTCCAGTTATGGGGGAAAGCTTTCACAAAGAGGAATGTCTTGCAACATGTCCTAAAGGTGGTTAGCTTTTGGATTAGTTTAATGTCCTCTGAAAGTTTGTCCACAGACGATCCTTTTGAATAAGAATTGTTTATCTCTAGCTGTGATGTCCTAGAGGTGTGTTGCTTTTCTTGGTGGATTATGGCTAGAGATGCAGTCATTGACATTGCTGGGACCTGATCCGTTAATGACTTTGATTCTAACAGCAGAAATAGAAATAGACTGGCAGCTGGTGTAAGGACTGGATCATAGAGACTGTACAATAGTCCTTCCTGATGAGGAGCCAGGTTGCTACATTCTGCACAATATGTGAATTTCACAGTCAACATGAGATATAGTACATTACATTAGTCCAGTCTGGAAGTGATGAATGTCACTAGGGCCAGGTACTTATTTGGGTGGAAGGGGGAACATTTCATAGCAAGCTGGAGGTGGAAGAAGGCATTTTTTTTTGCCATGAAAGTTACCTGATTATGTAGCCTCAGAAATTAACCTTAGAAGCATCATTACCTTGACAAAGGGCAGATGGCTTTAAGAAGAGGACAATGTCCTGGCTAGTTTTCCTTAAAGCATTTTTCTCCAGTTCCCCTTCTGACAAATATTGCCTAAATCTTGACCCAATGGCATTTAAAGCTACCTGTTCTTTCAGGAACCAAACTCTCACAGGCACTATCATTTGAGCTTCCTGCCTCAGGTGCCAAAACATTGTGGGCCGGCCTGTATACAACAAATCTTTTCCCTCCGTATCCCTACTGCTCTTGCATCTGCAGTATTGCAAAGATTTTTGCTTTCTCGCAGTGAAGTGGACCAAAAGCATAACAGCTCTTGTTGTTTTGTTACCTGGAGGTAAAAAGGAAAAGTGTGAGTGTGGTGGTCATGGTACTCTTAATGGGATTACATATGCATTCCTGATTTAAGGTCTCTGAAAAACATGTTACAAACAAGTTTGTGGAAGGAAGAGGCCTTTAACTCCTTTCTGGAGAATCAGGCTGCAAAAGTTTTTCTTTCAGTTCTGTTGTGCAGGCACTTTCCCTTTTATGTATGTACATAAGTATTTGTTTACTACTTCTGCCTGGTGCTATTACAGGCCCTGAAGATACGGTCTCCATCCTGTATGTTAGCAAACCTTTCCTCTGGGCACTCCACTTCTTCCACTCATTCATTAGGGTTTCCTGCTATCTTCTCCACAGATAAGAAAATGATAATCTTAAAATGGCAGGCAGAGGAAACGACAGATGTCATTTTATGGTCATTTCATTTAAATGCTGCAAAATAAAATCTTTTAACCATGGCAGCATTTAACCACAGCAGTCTTGTATGATCCTTCTCTTCTGTTAACTCTTCCTCTAGGTGCTGCACGGATTTGGCATATTTTTTCATCTTTTTCTTAAGGTAGTGACCAGATATCCAATAGTTGGAGATATCAATTGCAGGATATTATTGGCCCAATAATTATTTCCCTTTTTCAAGTAAAATAAAAATATTCTTAAGAACAGGTGCATGATGTGTAATTTGGACTACATTATAATCCAAGTTGGATGTCTCCAGCTGTCCCCGACTCCATAATATGACAAGACTGCATTTGAGGTTGCACACAGAGAATGAGACAAAAAAGCAAAGAAAACAAAAACCTAGCACAAAAAGCTGTGAAGGTGCCATACTCCGCTTGTATTGCTGAGGTTCTGTTCTTGTTGCTGGTGAAAGGGCGGCAAAGAAGAAGCAATGTTTCACCACTGGAGACCTTGTGAGCTCCTGCGCACTTGCTCTTTGGGTGTTTTTCTGACTCTCCTGCTGGGAGTGTCAGGGTTTACACTTGGAGTTTCTTGAAAAGCTCCCTGCTCCCTGGCTCTGCAACTGGTGGACTCAGAGTGGCTTAGGCGGAGGATGAAGGTGACCATTCCAGCTTCCTTTTCTCCAGATCTCAGAACCCATTTTTAGCATAGACTCTTTCTTTTTTTTTCCTTTCTGCTCTGTGGATTAGAATAGTTAGTAACTAAAACTACTATGTGCCCATTTGAGCCCTAAAACCTCAATCCTGCAATTGACTCCATTCATGTTGTGCTTCAGTGGGGCTCCACATGGATGCAGGGATCTGCCTGTGAAATTACCGGTGCAGATCCATGCCCTAAATTTGTGTGTAAGATAGAAGAAGTTAATTTAAATAGTGAATTAAAATATAGGTGTCCCCTTGCTTAAAAATCTGTGACATTTTGGTTGAAAAAACTGATGATCGGACATAGGCCCTAATCCTGAAAACATTTACAAACATAATTAACTAAGTATATGAATAGTCCCATTGACTTCAGTGGCCCCAATCCTACAACTGACTCTGCACAAACTCAGAGGTGCACTCAAGCAGTCAGTTGCAGGATCTGAGCCAATGGAACTACTCATGCTTAAAGTGAGCATATGCTTAAATTTTTGCAGACTGAAGAGTCTTGAAGCTCATTCCTCACAGCTTAAAAGTGGCTGAAACAATATTTAATTTTTTTGTAAAGAATAATTGGTTCAGCAGTAATGTTCTGTATGACAAGTTTCAGCCTTGTTAATATTTATAATATAAAATATTCATATAAAGCTCTTGAAAAACACGGAGAATAACAGAAGTGCTGACACAGTATGAACAGCACCATAAGCTAACCCATTGTCTGTTCTGCCTCCAATTCAGTCATTTATTGGAAATTTACAATGGCCCCATCTCAATCATTAGGAAAAACTGACTGACATTTATTATTGTGACATTTTTATACTCTGGGTTTTGTTGGTGAATATTTTAAATCATAACCAGTCCTCACTAAAGGAAGCTTGCAAGGTAACATACACAATGCTTTTGGGGGTGGAGTCTGGGTTTTATTTCAAGAGTGTCAGTGATACCTTCCCACACAAAAGCAGAATCCTAGAAATGTAGTACTGGAAGGGACCTCCAGCAGTAATCAAGTTCAGCCCCTTGTGCTCTGGCAGGATGAGAGAGAAATGTTCTTGAAGCCAAGTATACTATGTTTTATGTATCTTTATTGTTGTCCTTGGTTGGTATTTTGTCTAGGCAAGGAGTACAGGATAGGGCCTTTTGTTGGCCTGGTATTGTGTTTGGGATTTGCATTTTGTTGTTTTTTCTCTCTGAAGAAGTTCTAAGGTGTCCATCTTCATAGATGTCACACTGAATGGTTTGCTGTCATTATACATGTAACCGTGCAGATTGCCAGTGGCAGGCACTTAATACATAAAATACTAGCACTGTTTTATCCTTAACAGCAGGGTCAGGCATTGTTCTTCTTTCTCCGGTAATTAAGAGGTTAAAGACAGGAAGAGGCAGTAAGAGCACTCAGGGGAGGCCACTCTCTTTCCAGAATTAGATGAACACTGTATCTGATGCTGATCCTACATCGTGAGGGCAGAAGGGAGGGTGCAATGTGGATGAGTGCCTCATGGTACCAAATGGGGGAAAGCTGGTGAGTGCTTGATCCTAGCCGGGGGGAGGGAAGAAAAGAGAATCTGGGTAAGTGCCTCGTAGGGGCGACTAATGTGGTCATTTGGATGAGTGCCTGATGCTACCAGCTGGGGCAACAGGGTGATATGGGGGTGTGGGTGTGCCTGCTGCTCCTACCCGGTAAGGTTGAGCGGAGGGGGGTGAGGGGTGGCTTGGCTAGTGCATTGTTTTCCTTCGGGGTGGGGCTTGTTGTTGCCGGCTCTCTGCTGACCCTGCCCCAAACCAGCTGCAGCACCGGCTAAGGGAGGGGGGAATAATGTAGCGCCTGCTCCCCTTCCCTGCACGCCGGGTCCTCGGGCAGCCGCAGCAGAGCCGGGCTGGGGCTGGGCTCGCCGGCTGCCCTCCTGTCGCGCTCGCTCGGCGCTGCCTGCTCGCGGGGCTCTGCCGCCAGGCCCGGGGCAGCGAGTCGCTGTGAAGCGGGTCAGTGGGGCCGCCGCCCCTCGCCCGCCCAGGTGAGTAGCTGGGGACGGGGGACTCGCCCCGCGGCGCTGGCGGCGGGCGGGGGTGGAGCGGGGAGGAGAGCAGGCCCTGCGGCCTGACTGGGCTTTGTTCCCCGGGCTGAGGCGGCGGGGCTGGGCTCCTGACTCCCGCGGGAGGGGGATCGTGATCCACCCGCAGAGCAGCCCCGGGGGCGGGAGCAGCGATTCCGGGGTCCCATCGCCAGGCTCCCAGCCGCTGCTCTCGGGACCCGGCGAGCGTGGCTCCAGGGACCCGGGTGTTTGCTGAACGCCCCCCGCACCTACACCCCATATGTCCCCCTGGGGGGGGGGGGAGTGTCGAGCCCCAGCAGCGCCCCCACCCCCAGCGTAACCGCCGGGTCGGTTCAATCCCCGCAACAGGTTGGAGGACTATGGGGGCGCGCCTGGCCGTGGGCCCCGGGAAAGCGCCCCGTGCTGCGCGGGCTCCCCGGCCACTGCGGCGGCCCTTTGTGTTGTCGCGCACGGCGGCGGCGGCTGAGGGACCCCGCTCCCCTTCCCGCCGCGGCCCACGGCGCGGTGCGCGCAGCACGGCTTTGTACCCTGCCGCTGCCGGGTAGACTTGGCCAGGGGAAAAGATGGTGGTTTTGGCAAAGGGAAGGCTCCCTGGGAAAGGAAGGAGCCAGCGGCCTAGGGTGCAGAGATGTTGGGTTTATTGTGGGGGTTTTCACTGTGCCTGATGTGTACAGATGTTGGTGAAAGTGTAACGAGGCGGCTCTGCTGGTCTTGGGACAATCCCTGTGGGGTCAGTCAGTGCCTGGGCATCCCGTCCTGCTGGCTTCTGGAAGCGAAACCAGGAGCCCTTTTTCTTTGATTTTGACAGGTCCATTGTCTTGCAATTTTGCCTTTTCCCCCCTCTGATTGTACTGCGTTGTGCTACCCATTGAGAGGTTTAGAGAGAGGTTGTTAGCCAGAAATGTGTGGGAAGGACATGTTCTAAAGCGGTCTCTTCCGAGTATTGTGTGTGCCTGGAGGAAGCTCCTTGGTGGCAATCTTATGAATGGAGACAATCACTGAAGCACAACTCTCTGGTTTTTTTAACTGAGCAAAAATTTGGTATTGCTCATGTGGACCCACAAAATGGCACAAAAATGAGTCAATGGGCAATTTTGTGAGCTCTCTTGTCATCTCTCCTCCCCAACCCTTAAGAAAATACAGTTGCTCTTTGCACTGACTGCAGTTCTAAATGCAAGTGTCCTAATGAGATCTGCAAAGGCAAAATGTTGACTTTGTTCACAATAAAATTGTGTCCTGATTTAATTAATATTTATTTCCCTTTCCCCTTCCTTGTTGCATTACATTTAAGATGTATAACAAACAACACGTATCATTATTGTGTATGAGAGCAGCAACTCCACAGCACAGCCATGTTGCTCTTCTTACCCCCTAGTGAGAACTCTCCTTTTAAACTGAATAATTTATTTTCTAGTTTCCAGCTGGCATTATCAACCATGAGCAGACATTATTGTGAGAAGGAAAAAGAGGGAGGGGGAAGAGCGACCTTAGGGTGAAACACACAAAAGTTTGGTTGGAGAGGCCTAATTCAGGAATGGAGGTGCCAGCCAGGGGGGGTGGGGGTGGAAAGAAGACAGCTGGAATATAAATTTTGTTTCTGCAGTGATGGATGTGCAGAATCGTGCAGAGAATGAGGGGAATCTGCATTGCAGTATACTGCCTCCTGCAGAATCCCATAAAAACAGCCCTGGCCTACTGGCTTGCAAAAAAAAATATATTGATCACAATCTTGGAAATGTGAACATCCTGGCTGTTTGTATTACGGTTTAAGTAGGAAAATTTCCCTGAAGACTGTGGAGGTCTGTCTCATCATTTCTTGCTGAATCAGAAGTTTCATTTAAGAAAATAAAGCTTTTGATTCCAAATACTCGTGAAGATAACCTTCATTGCATGAACTAAGTTAGTGCTCTCTTCCTGAGTCTGTGCACAGGGTGTTTCAGCACCTGCCTTTGCTGCAGTGCAAAACTTTCCTAAACAGGGGAAGTAGAGTGAAAGTTCTTGAGAGCCTCAGTGAAATAGACAAGAAGCAGGTCAATTTCAGCTAGTTACTGCTGGGGAAAGCTATGAGCAGCAGGGGGCAGGAACTGGAGATATTCTTTGGAAAGGGGAGCTAAATAAACAGTGGTAGAGAACCCCAATACAATCCTCACACAACAGGAGTCTTCAGGGTAGGGGAGAGGGAGGAAAACTTTTCCCTTTCAGCTTGAAAAAGTAGGCTGGGGAAAATCTATCTGAATCTAACTGATAAATGTGTAGAATAGGTAGAGCCTCTGAGCAGGGCCCCAAACCAGCAGTATCCTGGAATCCCACCATCCACCCTTTTTTGAGCAGTTTAGGGTTGGGGGAGGGACATTTTTGCTGCCCCTGAATCCGTAGAAGCATGTACTTGCATTCCCTGCATCTGCTTTAGTCATCTGACTTGAAAATGTCCAGTAATTTTTTTTTCAAGCCTTGCTATGAGAGAAGTTAATGTTGCATTTGGTATCTGAGAAACCTAAGGATCTTAATTTAGATTAAGCACTGGCCTTGTGTGACAAATATAAACCCATGCTTTTTCTTTCTTTCTGTGCATGTGGGGCTAGTCCACCACCACCATAAGACACAGCTCAGCATATGGAAGTATTTGTCAAAGCTTTATTTTTTTATTTGAAGGGAATATCTTCTGATGCCTTGTGTTCAACATAGATGTTGAGTGGAATTTGTAATAATCAAGTTTCTTTTAAGGCAATGACTGGTCCAGTTTATAGTCACATCTCCTCTCTTTTCTTCCCCATGCTGTTCCCCCTTTGCTTGCTATTTTCTTTCTTTGGGGTGATCAAATTTCATGCTCTCTGTGGATCACCTCTAGTTGAAAGTATACTACATGAACAGTGGTTCTCATTGCTTTCCCACTGCTTCCGGTGCTGCCTCAGGAGAATACACTGCTAACTGTAAGCAATGCTGATTTCTACCATATGTTTTGGTACAAAACATGTGATTCCTGCAATCCCACAGTCAACTTAAATCCCTGACTTAAATGTGTATAAATATATAATAGAAACTTTCTCCCCTCCCAGTGTGTAAATTGTGACATTATATAAATCCTCGTAACAAGGTTTCTAAATGATAGTGTATATTAAAAACTACTGAGAAGTATGTTCAAATTAAACTTTCATTTAAATCCACAGAACCCAGGAAGCTGTGAGTAAAAGCTCAAACCTACGTCCTTGACACATCCCATTGTATCTGAATACTGCAGCACATATGGTAAGTAGTAATGTAATATCCATAGTTTTGATTCAGAAATTTGATAATTAAAATCTTAATTCAAAACTTACGTATTTCCCAGCCATGTTAGAATACAGGGCATCAGGACATATCCAGGCAATGGATGTAGCTGGAGAGTTAAGGAAGGTATCTCAACTGCAATTCAGAACTTCCTTACAGAGATTTTGTTGGGTCTATGTATTCTTGGGTTTTGTGGAACATGTTTTCAAATAGTGGCATTTTTAAAAAACAAACTTCAGATATGTAGTGTACATTGTGTAGTTCAGTTTAACATCTTACTTCATTTGATTTATATAGTGACCTTCATAGAAAAGTTTCCCAGAATGGTGCTGTTAGTGATTAGTCTCTACAATACATGTAAATACAATGATGGCTACAGTATCTAATCCTGGTACTGAAGTATCTTAAAATGTTTTAGGACAGAGGGTGAATGAATACAGAGAAAATAGGATGAGAGGTTTGTGAATTTTACTAGAGAGAGGTTGATATGGGGAATTCAGGGGAGAGGATTTGAAAAGCATCAGGGAAATGCAGGAAGACTGTTTCAGAAGGGAAGGGTGTAGGTTGACCTGCGTGTAGACATGGAGATGGGGAGCCGCAAATAGAAGAGTCTCGTGTTGAAACTGTCTGCTCTATAGACTAAATTAGAAGCAAGTCCGTGGAAGACTTTGAAGTGAGGAGAAACTTTATACTAGATTCTAAAATGGACAAGGAAGCGAGAGCAGATGAATATGGGGTGCTGTTTTCCTGTTTCTAGGTGAGAAGATGAGCTGCTGCATTGTGGACAAGTTGATGTTTGGAACATTGGGACATAAGGAATCCATAAAGAAGGAAATAACAGTAGTTAAGACGAGGAGATGAAGGTATGAATTGATAGATAAGTGGCTGAAATAGTGCTTGATGTAAAAGTGCTGTAGAAGCGATAGGTGGATTTATACATTTAGGAGAGAGGGGAGGCAAATGAGAATTCAGAGTCAAGTTAAACCAATGGTGGGCAACTTGCGGGCGGCATGCTGCCCATCAGGGTAATTTGCTGGCAGGCCGCAAGACAGTTTGTTTACATTTGCACGGCCGCCTGCAGCTCCCAGGTTCACTGTTCCTGTCCAATGGAAGCTGTGGGAAGCGGCGTCCAGCATGTCCCTATGGCTCACTCCACTTCCTGCAGCTCCCAATGGCTGGGAACAGTGAATCAGCCATTGGGAGCTGTGGGTGGCCGTGCACACGTAAACAAACTGTCTGGTGGCTTGCCAGCATATTACCCTGATGGGCTGCAGGTTGCTCACCACTGATTAAACTCTTGGGTTCATGGCAGTAGGGTGAATGTGGAGTTGGTGTTGAGGCAGAGGTGGTGGAGATCAGTTGTGAATGTACTGAGTTGAAGGCTCAGTGGAGCTGAGTGTTGAACAGAGAAAATAAGGCCGAAAAGCGGGAATGAAGTGAGTGGTTGGATTTTCTCCCAATAGATTAGGGTTTGCTTGCCACAATAGTGATATGCACGGTTGATTTGGGAAAGAAGTGGCCCTCCTTAGTGGAATGAATTGGCATCAACCCATCACACATGTTAGATGATATGTACTGCTTTCTGTTTTCTGTTTTTCTTGAAAATGTTGATTTTTAATCAGCAGGCAGAGCCCTATGCTGTGAGGCATGGCTACACTAGAGACAACCTCTTTTCCTATGCATCATCTTGATGGCTAAGGTCACCTGATATGATTTTGCTAACAGTTCTCAGATGTACCCCCTTTAGGGCTTGAGGCAGAATGTTATCAGTGGAAAGTAGCTGACTTATCTCTGTAGAACTTGCTCAATGTAGCAGTCCTCTTGGCCTGAATTTACTAACTTCCAAAGCGTGCAGCAAGGCGCACAATTTTTGGTCAAAATCTTTTTGATACTGGATCGTTAATGTGGTGACTGTTCAGGTTGTACAGGTTGGGTGTGGTTTGTGTTATCTATTTTGGCCAGTTTGTTGCTGCTTATTGATTGGGTTTGTGATCAGAGGCATAGGAATGGTACAGAAAAGATAACAAGCATATCATGCAGTTTATAGAAGTGACCTATCTTATGAGGGGTTTTTTTCCCCCAAGTAGCTGCCCAAATACTTATTATTGTATATGGCAACATAAGATCTAGTGAACTTCATTCTGTTTTCAAAAATTTTTCAGTTACAAATATGTCAGATATATAACCATTGGTGCATAAACACTGTAAGATTCATTTCATTTGCATGTTTAGTGTGGACAAACTATACATCAACCAGGTCAACAGATCCATCTGAGGTCCTCATCACCACAGTATCTGAGCACCTCAAAAGCAGCAGTATGTTTATGCTTTAAAGGGCTCTGTGAGGAAGAGCAGTACTACTTATTCCCATTTTACAGGTGGGGAACTGAGGCACAGAGGCTAACTGACTTGCCCAAGATCACACAGGAAGTCTCTGGCAGAGCATGGACTTAAACCATTGTCTTCCAGTTCGTAGGCTAATGCCCTAATCACTAGACCATCCTTCCTCTTTATTTATAATTAACAGAATTTTGTTCTCTTGTATGTGGAGGATTATTGTGCATATCTTCCATCTCGTGCATCAAAAGCAGACTACTCCCAGAAAAAGATTTTAAAAGTACAGAAGGTCCTTGAGGGTATTACAAGGCTCAGATGAAAGCTTCCTCTTGAATTATGCACATTGAAAGATTGTTCACAGGGTATCAGAAATACAGATAGATAAGATAGATAAGAGATTTTTTTTAGTCAGTCAAAGGAGGCAGAATTTCATTCTTTGTCTCCTCTCTAGCTTTTTCTCAGCTTCATTATCTTAAATGTAAGCATTTCTGATGTGGACATCATGGTAGCAATAGGAACCCAAATACATAAGTTTTGGTTTAGAAATAATATATATGTACGCACACACCCTTGTCTATATCACTGCAGAATACATGGGAACAAAATAATATAATTTTCAATAGTGTTACTATGGTATTCTGGGCCATACAGATCATATTGAAATATTCCAGGGCCTTGGTTGAAACCAACATACTAATTTTTACTACAGCCTAAGCCTGTCTTTTATATTATCATGCAGTCTTAAAGCTAGCTTGTTTTTGTCTATCACTGTCACAAAACAAATGCCAAGTTCTCATCTCAAACCCTACAGAGTGTTTATGCTTAAGTTTCTCCACACTGCCAGCACTTGTATTTCATTGGTACAGCTGTTTCTCTTGATGTATTTTTTCCCCAGCTGCTTATGGTGTGGAATCATCTACTTCCTCTCTCCTCTCACATTGCCTTTTGGTGTTCAGCAGCTTTACAATATACTTCCTGACCACCCTCAGCCATAGAAGAAGGGAAATTAAAGGTTTATGTGCTATCTCCATTATAGTCTGTTCTCTTTCCTTATAGTCATTGTTTTAGATCTGCTGTTGAAGGATTTAGAAATCCAGTGCCATAACTTAGCACACTTTTGTGATTGGTAGAGTGGTGGAAGAACATAACAATGGCCCTACTGGGTCAGAGCAAAGGTCCATCTAGCCCAGTGTCCTGTCTTCCAATAGTTGCCAGTGCCAGGAGCTCCAGAAGGAATGAACAGAACAGGTAATCATCAAGTGATCCATCCTCTGTCACTCATTCCCAGCTTCTGGCAAATAGAAGTTAGGGACACCATTCTTGCCCATCCTGGCTAATAGCCATTGATGGACATATCTTCCATGAATTTATCTAGTTCTTTTTTGAACCCTGTTATGATGTTGGCCTTCACAACATCTTCTGGCAAGGAGATGCACAGGCTGACTGTGCGTTCTGTGAAAAAATAGTTAGAAGGAGAACGTAGCCTCTTACTCCACCATTGATGGATATTCATCCCATGACTCTGGAGCTGCATGTTGGTCTGGAAAGATCTGTACATGTGGCCTCTGCTGTGGTCCTCTAGCTGACTCTCCAACCAGGCATGGGAGATACCAATCATAATAGCTGTATTCATACTGCTTTGGGGCTTGTTTATTGGACACCATGAGGGTTGTGGGAAAAACAGATCAATGGAACAGGAACCATAGAGTTCCTTCCCCTGCTGAAGAAGATAGAGAAGAAAAGAAGCTACTGGACTTTGAGAGGAGGAATAGCTGAATAGGGATCCCATCCAGCAGAGGGAGATATATAGATAGGGGAACCTCAACTTCCAGTTTCATCAGGTATAGCAGTGGCTCTCGACCTTTCTGAACTACTGTACCCTTTTCAGGAGTCGAATTTGTCATGTGTATCCCCAAGTTTCACCTCACTTAAAAAAAAACTACTTGCTTACAAAATCAGACAAAAATACGAAGTCACAGCACATAGTGAAAAATTGCTTATTTTCTCATATTTACCATATAATTAGGGAATATAAATATTATACTTACATCTCAGTGTATTGTTTATAGAACAATAATACACGTCATTGTCTGTATGAAAGTTTTGTTTGTACTGTCTTTTCTAGTGTTTTTTATGTAGCCTTTTGTAAATGAGGGAAATATCTAGATGAGCTGATATACCCCCTGGAAGTCTTCTGTGTATCCCCACAAGCGTGTGTACCCCTAGTTGAGAACAACTGAGGTAGAGGAAGGGGAGAGAGGACAATAAGCTTCCATTGTAATGTTGCACCTTTCTAGTTTTATATCAGATATTTATGATATGTTAATTATTTTGTTAGAGAGATCTCCCTAGATATTAAAGGTTGAGTAATGTATATTTAAGAGATGGAGGGATGTCTTTTGATTCAAGAGTATTCATGTAAGAAATTACAATGCAGTTTGTTAATAAAGGATATAGGAAAAACTAGACAAACTTCCAATCTGTCTTTTTATCAAAATACATTAAGATCCTATATCAAGACAGACAAGTGGTGAAGAAAGTGAAATTTAGAATACTGAAAACAATATAGATATATTTGATATCAGTTCATGGTTTTAAGGGTTTTTTCTCTAGGAAATCTTATTTTGGGAGGGAGATTTGTGGGGAGTGTTTGAACACTCGGGTATTCTTGTCATGTACCACCATCTACCTTTTATTTGCTTGTCTGTTTTTTGCATAGTCCTCCCTTTTTTTTCTTTCCCCCAATGCTGTTTGAGGGGAAGCGTGAATTGTCTTGTACCATTTGGGTCTCTTCTAATGGCAGTTGGGTCACCTTATAATTTGATTATAATACCAACCTGCAGTCCACAAGGGTGATGGTGTTGGGAAGAAACTGTGTATTTGATTATTAACTGAAAATGTGCTCCCTCGGTCATGCCCAATAAGCTTTAAACAGAAAATTTTAATTAGCCCCATCACCACAGGGATTGGGGGCACCACCTCTCCACTTGCCCCCCCCATTGCTTACTATGCAGGCCTACGAAGAACTCTGATGTGAGCTGAGAGGGCTCTGGGCAGCTGCTGTCTATTCCCTGAAAAGGCTACTCCCCTTCTGGCTGCCTGCTGCACTGCAAGGAAGGGACGAGAGAAGCTCTGGCTGTTTGGGAACCCCTGCTCTAGGGTGTCTCTTCCTCCAGTCTTTGTCTCCCTCCCACTCTGTGAAATGGATAACTATCTGAGCTGAAATTTAAAAACTCTGATTCCATTTGCTCCCTCATTCACTAATTCCTTCTCCGTTGTCTGTATCTCCCTATTCATTATCCTGCTCCACATTTGTGTTCACCACTTTCTATCCCTCTCTTTCTCCAACATTATGAGGGTGAGTGGTAGAGAGAAGATAATGAATGTGCAATATGGAGGTGAGGGGAAGAGTGAAGAAGTCCTGGGAGGAGGAGAAGGAAGGGTGAACCAAGAATATTCAGCATGAGGAAAGAGGATGGGGTAGCAGGCAGAGGTCATGGGAGACACCATGCTCCTAATTCATGCACTTGTGCTTGCGTGTCCACTTGTTTCATAAAAGGGGTGAAGGGAAATAGCATTGCTGCTAAGCATAAATTTGGCAGGAGTGTGGTTTGGGGCTCAGGTATGATTTAACCTAGCAAATTGGTTTAATTCTTCAGCTAATGGATGTTGGGTACAATTTTTAGTCCTTTCATGTGTGTGTTGTCAGGAGTACAGATGAGTTGTAAATGGTTTTCCTGTCCTGTGAAAACTTTTGATATTTCAGAAATGTTCCCATTGTGTCCTGGGACTCAAATGTGACCTTTCGTAGAAAAAGCAGACAGAGGATTACTCCAGAATAGCCAAATCTGGTAGAGTAAGGACTTGAATGTAGTCTCCCACATACCAGATGCTTGTCAAAACCACCAGGCTCTTGGCAGTTCTGGGCTGGTGTGTGCTCTTAGTTTTGACCAGAAGTTCCATCCTGGACATGAGAAACCTTTCTGGATAAAAGTTGAGTTGCAACTAGTATGTTTCCCCAAATTCATTTAAAATTGCCCAACTGGCTCTAGTGAGGAGTTGTACTTGTGTGTACACAACAGAATGGATATATATGTTATGTTGCATTTGGTTTAAATGTAAATAATCTTGCACACTGCTGAAATTTACAAGATCTATAATTTTTACTTGTTTAATCCTTTGGTAAGAATTCAAACTGCTGTGGAAGACTAGAAACATTTTCTTTATGTACTGCTTCAAAATCAGGCACGATCTACAACTTCAGTATGCTCTCTTTTAGTCTTTTCCCTTAAGAGTATATAAACAGTTTAGAACTGAACAAAGCAGTTTTACCAAGAAAAACCATGATTAAATATGTGGAGTTAAAACCTTTGAGCAATTGGTTTTAAAGGATGAGGACTCTGTTCTCCCCTGCCCCTCACCCCATGTCAATAGTAAAAAATATTCATTTTGGGCATCTTCAGTTGCATACTAACATTGATGTTCATCTTACTTTGAGCTTTGTTCCTTTTAAAAAAAATCTAGGGTGCTGATTTAACTGCTCTTATACTTGCATTTTCCTTATTTTTGTTTCTATACATGTTATAACTCGAGAAGCATGTCCCCAATCATATACATCAGACCTTCCCTCGTTATCCTGCTTATCCCCATTCCAAACCTGTCTATTCTTGAGTACTTCGAATCAAGTTAAGTGATAGAAGTACTGGGGGTTCTACTACTGCTCTTAGTCTACACACTGATAAAAATCACTATTGTTTTGGAGGATATAGACCGGGGTGGGCAAACTACAGCCCGCGGGCTCCTCCTCGCTGGCCCTTGGCCTGCAGGCTCCTCCTAACTGGCCCTCAAGGGCTGACTGGGGAGGCCCCTCCTGCGCGGCCTCAGCGGGCCACTGGGGAAGCGGCTCAGGCCCCTCCTGCGCGGCCTCAGCGGGCTGCACTGGGGAAGTGGCTCTGGCCCCTCCCAAGCTGACTCCCTCCCGCGCGGCCTCAGCGGGCTGCGCTGGGGAAGTGGCTCCGGCCCTTCTTGCGCGACCTCAGCGGGCTGCGCTGGGGAAGCGGCTCTGGCCCCTCCCACGCGGCCTCAGTGGACCATGTGAGCAGCGCTGTGGGGAGGAGTGGGCGGTGCTGCGCGATCGCGTGTCTGACTCCTGGCCAGACACGCTGCGCGCTCCGGGATCAGCGCGGCCATGTGTCTGGCTCTGGGTCAGACACGCTATTCTGAGCAGCTGGGAGGTGAGAGGGTCGGGGGGTTGGCTAAGGGGGCAGAGGGTCTCGGGGGGGCGGTCAGGGGACAGAGAATGGGAGGTTGGATGATGTGTGGATGTCCCAGGGGGCCTGTCAGGGGGCATGGGGTGTGGATAGGGATCAGGACAGTCAGGGGCCAGGGAGTATGGGGGTTGGAGTCCTGGGGGGTGATTAGGGGGAAGGGGATCTCTGGAGGGGGGTGGGTTCTTGGGGGGTGGTTAGGGGAAGGGGGTCTCTGGAGAGGGTAGTCAGGGGACAAGGAGTGTGGGGGCTTGGGGTGGTGGTGGTTAGGGTGGGGGGTCTTTGAAGGGGGCAGTCAGGGGATAGGGAGCAGGGGGGCTTAGGGGATGGGGTTCTAGGGGGCAGTTAGAGTGGGAGGTCTCCCGAGAGGGTGATTAGGGACAAGAAGCAGAGAGATGGTTGTCTGGGTTGGGGGTTCTGAAGGGGGGCAGTTGGGGGCGGGAAGTGGGTGGGGGTCAGACAGGGGGCGGGGCTAGGCTGTTTGGGGAGGCACAGCCTTCCCTACCCGGCCCTCCGCTCAATTTTGAACCCCAAACTGGCCCTCGGGCCAAAAAGTTGGCCCACCCCTGATATAGACTAAGGTACCTACAATATGCATCTGATACTTGGCTCACTGCCTCTTTATGCCTTTGTGTGTGTGTGCACAGTCGCCAGCTGTTTGATTTTATGGCAGATATTTCCATTTGGATCAGGGATTGCTGATTTAAGCTCATCAGGATAAGACTGAAGTAATGCCTTCTGGGTTGAGGATAGGATCTTGAGGAACTTGAATGGTGGTTTATGTACTTACGGAATTCAGAGAATGAAAGAGCTGGTCTCAATTTCAGGAGTTGGTCTGGATTTCTCTCAGCATAGAAGACAATTTTGCTGTAATATTGCAGAATGGGTATTATCTGTACTATTGTGTATAATTTTTACTTAGATTCATAAGCTACAACAGTGTTGGATTTACCCTTTCTTGGTAACTTGTAGGCATTTCTGTGGCACTCCTTATAGTCTTAACTCCTCAAAATCATGAAGGAATTAAATCTCACGTGCTCCTATGAAATAAGGAAGTAATATAGAACAAACCAGTTTTACAGACTGGGAAGTTGAAGAGGAACTATAAATAGAAACCAGTCTTTCAGACTTCTAGTTCTGTGCCTTTACCAGAAAACCATTAAATACCCCCCCACAAAATTAAAGAGTTAATTAATTTGTCCTGTGATAGCTCATGCCCTTCCCGATTGTTGAGTTCAAACTTCTGAAAACCAGGAAATACGATGGTAAGATAAACAGCCAGGCAGCCTTGAGTCTGCACCCTTTGACTGGCGAACAGTCACTGGGAATTACCTGCATGCATTCCAGCTGCATTTGCTTTAAGTGTAGCTGTGTTGTTTGGTGGAGGAATAAGCTGAGTAGTTCAGAAGAGCTGTGATGGTGATAGGAGGAGATCCCTATCACATGTGTGTCCTCAAAGGAATCAGGTATATGCGTACCTTTGAGATTTCAGTCTGCATCATTTCAATACAGAATTGTGTAGGTTGTATCAGTGTCAGGGCCCTTGGATCTTCTTGCCGTGGGTATTGTCAATAGTAAGATGGACTATGCAAGCTGTCTGTAGATTTAATAATGGACAGGAAAAAGTGTAGGTTTAGGTGGTATCCTGTGTGAAGGGGTTGTACAAGGCTATGAAGTGATTGTTTTACAACTGTGGTCGGTGTTCTGTCAGGGAGTAGGTTCAGTGTTTTGAGTGTAGGGCAAGTGCATGTTGTGCCTGTCCATAACAGTGAAAACACAGAGTGCGTGTGTGTGTGATATTGGTGTTGTGGTGCATTGCCCAAAGGGGGCAGAGTTAAAGTTGCAGAGCAGGGAGAGGGGCCCATATCCCATCTCACACACACACACACACACACACACACAAGGGGAGAATTCAGGGCCGACAGCCCCTCATCCTTTAATAACCCTAACTTGCTCTCCAACCGCTCCCCTGAGCCTCCCAGCCCCTCTTCCCTCTCCTACCTTCCATTCATCCTCCTCCCCATAATACCCCTATTGCTCACAGCAGACCCAAACCCCTCCTCCCCTATTACCACCTATTTTTCCACTTCTAATCACCTGTGCCCTTCCAGTGAGCATCTGCATGTCTAACTTATTTTCTTGTTAAAGAAAAAAATAGTTTCAGAATGTTCTGAATATTCTGCTGTACTTATTTGCAGTTCTCCGGCCTCAAAAACCTTGAGAGAGGCAGATTGTTCTCAAATGTTTACAGTTCAGTCTCTGATTTCTAGCCAGAGTAGATTTCAGACTTCAAAGTTGAAGGCTAAGAGAGATGTTAAGTGGCCTATTCACCTCAATGTGGTGATCTCCCATGAAAAAGAGAATACCGAATGGTGATGAATACAGCCTAAAACAATGCTTCTGAGGCATATGAATGTCTCCCTTCTTGTCAGTGGGTGTCCTCTTCTCCTCCTCACACACTGATGGAAACTCACATCTGATATGTGCCAAGAATACCTGTTCTCAGCTACTCAGGCCCTGGTTACACTGACACTTTATAGCGCTATAAAGCCGTCAGGAGCGCTATAACTCACTATCCATCCACACTGGCGAGGCATGTAGAGCGCTATAACCTCGAAGTTATAGCGCTCCTGGTAATCCACCTCCGCACGGGGAATAAGGGCTGTAGCGCTCCTGCTGTAGTGCTACGGCGAGAATGTGGACACCCACTGCGCTACAAGTGATCTCTTCGGATGCATGGAGCCATTTAAGGCAATTGACATCTCTTCCCTTTGTTTTGAACTCAGCTGGAGGAATGCAGAAGTACCTTTTCAGTGTTTCTCTCTTAACTCGGCAGATAAGCAATGTAAATGTTTAAGGAGGGAGCCTGTGGGTATGGTTACACTTACAAGATTATAGCGCTATAGGTTATAGCGGTCCCCTTATACAGTAATATGTATAGCGCTATTGTATGTCCACACTCAGATGCTCCTGCGGTATAGCATGGCCACATTTGGGGCACTTAATGCGGCATTAAGAGCAGCGCATTAGGGCAGGTATCCCAGCATTCAGCTGGGTGCAACGTGCTTTTTAAACGAGGGGGGTGAGGGGGGACGCGTTGTGTGTATGCGGAGGGAGAGAGACAGTGGTTTTTCCGTTCTTCTGAAAGCCTGTCAGTGAGCCTCCGTTCACAGAAGGCTTTGTTTTCACACAGGCTCCCTCCTTAAACATTTGCATTGCTTATCTGCCGAGTTAAGAGAGAAACTCTAAAGAGGTACTTCCGCATTCCTCCAGCCGAGTTCAAAACAAAGGGAAGAGATGTCAATTGCCTTAAATGGCTCTAGGCATCTCCAGAGATTACTTGTAGCGCAGTGGGTGTCCACATCCTTGCTGTAGCGCTACAGCAGCTGCGCTACAGCCCTTATTCCCCATGCGGAGGTGGATTAACAATAGCGCTATAACTCAGCAGTTATAGCGCTCTACGTGCCTTGCCAGTGTGGACGGGGAGGAGGTTATAGCGCTCGTGGGGGCTTTATAGCGCTATAAAGTGCCAGTGTAACCATGGCCTGTGTGAAAACAAAGCCTGCTAATCTTCTCTGTGAACGGACACGTGCTGACAGGCTCTCAGAAGGACGAAAAAACCACTCACTCTCTCCCTCCCCATACACACAATACGTCCCCCCTCACCTCCCTCCTTTGAAAAGCACGTTGCACCCAGCTGAATGCTGGGATACCTGCCCTAATGCGCTGCTCCCAATGCCGCCTGAAATGCCACAAATGTGGCCACACTATACCGCTGGCGGGTGTCAGTGTGGCCACACTATATCGCTATCACTATAGCTGTATATGAGGACAGCTATAACCAATACCGCTATAAACCTGTAAGTGTAACCGTGGCCTCACTCAGTGTCAGTGTGTTCTTAGTGTATGCGCTGAGCATATGTGTTCTAAGGATCCCACCTGGAGAGTCAGGTATTCCCCAGATCCTGGCTCAGATGGGAGGAGTAAGGAAAAGTGCTCAGACAATCCCCAAACAGCAACCTTCCCACATGCCAACTTGGCTCACATGAGGGAGACAGGTATGGAAGAGTCAGCTCCCCATAAATGGTCAGGGCCTCATAGAGTCTGGCACACTCTGCGGGGGCAGCCACCCCCTGAAAAGCAAGCTACTCAGAAACTGGCTTACATGGGAAGGGGAAGAGAGGAGAATCAGATCACCATGGTTGGGCAGGGGCTGCCAAGACCCTGGCGCACACATGAGGGTAGAGACTCGCACATCCTGGGGGCGGGCAGAGCCTCCTAGCTCACATGGGAGGGATAAGGAGCGGGGATTCAGATACACCATATATTGTCACATACTCAAACACATACACAGACAGAGGAAGAATGTGGGACCAACAGGTGACCCTGTTCCTATTCTTCCCCCTGTCCTGCCATTCACTCCCATGTCCCTTTCCCAGCACCCGAGCCCACCAGCCCCACTCATCTCCCCTATTACACATCCCCATTCCCTCCACTCCTCCATCACATAAAATGCTCTTATCTGGCCAATAAGCATTCACCTATCTGTTTAAAAAAACAAAAGCAGTGTGATTATTTTCCCCCAATAGAGAGAGGTTTTAGCAAAACTGTATCCCAGCCATTTCCAGATTTCTGCCCCAGGTGGGACTCAGACTGACACTGGCTGAGTGGATCAGGTTCATAGGACGCCTGCTTATTCCCTTGGCTCTCTAGCAGGTGTGAAAATTTGAAGGCTAGCAATCCTGTTAATTCTTCTGTCCATGTATGTTCAGTATAATAAATTTGGCATGAGAATTAATCACGAGTCTTGCAACAAGCCAAACTGGAAAAGCAAAGTAGTGTTTTGAAATGATCTTTTAATTTGAATTCCCCCAAAGAACTAGTGAGTAGCATGCACTCTAGTGGGGTAATTCTTGAGTATTGGGCACCTTGTTGCAATGATCTGAGCCCTTGTTTGATCTCTATGACCAAAAATAGGTTGCCAGAATCTCTCAACCTTAAGAAAAGCTTTTTTTTTTTCCCCCCCTAGAGGCTGTATCTCAGGAACCTCCTGGCCATATGGCCCCTAATTTGGATCACTAAGAGAACTTTCAGAGAAGTAGCCATGTTAGTCTGGAATTGCAGAAGTGACAAAATCCTGTGGCACCTTAAAGACTAACTAAAGTTTTAGAGCATAAGCTTTCGTGGGCTAATACCCACTTTGTCGGCTTCCATCCGATGAAGTGAGTATTAGCCCACGAAAGCTTATGCTCTAAAACTTTAGTTAGTCTTTAAGGTGCCACAGGACTCTTTGTCACTAAGAGAACTTTGTATACTCGTGAGGCACACCAGATTTCAAGGCAATCCAAGTAACTATAGATTTTAGCAAAAACAATGAGAAGTCCTTGTGGCTCCTTAGAGACTAACGCTTTTATTTGGGCATAGGCTTTCATGGGCTTAAACCCAGTGCATCAGATGCATGGAGTGAAAAATACAGTAAGCAGTATAAATATTAAAGCACATGAAAAGATGGGAGTTGCCTTACCGATTGGGGGGTCAGTGCTAACAAGGCCAATTCAATTCAAACGTGGCCTGTTTCTTAACAATTGACACGGGGTGAATATCAATGGAAGGAAAATTACTTTTTGTAGTGACCTATCCACTCCCAGTCTGTTGCAGGGTACTCGGGGTTCCGTAGGAACGAGGCGCACACACAGCTGCTGAATAGAAGTAGTGAGTTTATTGAAGGCAAAAGTGGCACACCCGTAACGAGGGCTTTCTTCGTTGCTGCCACTGAGACGGGGAAAGCCTGACGCACCGGAGCAATGCTTGGGATGAAGCCCACTGCGCCTGGGAACACAGGCAGAGAAATAATAGGAACATTTGCATTTTATGCATACTTTATGAATAATTAATATTTTGTTTTTATTTTATTAGTATTATATAATGCAAGCAGGTGTTTTATTAGTATTGCATAAGGCGAGCAGGCAATGAGAACCAGTTAACTTTGGCATGTGAAGTATGTGATAACAGGGCAGGGACTGATAACAGAGTCCGTTAGTACCCTTTCCTTTCCTGGAGTCGGGGGGGAGAGCGCTTTTAGCTGCCTATTGTTACAGTTTTTTTGGTCTTCTACACAGTCTTTATTCAGGCCTAATTTGATGGTGTCCAGTTTTCAGATGAATTCCAGTTCTAGTTTCTCGTTGAATTTTGTTATTGAAGAATTTCCACTTTTAAGTCTGTTATTGAGGGTCCAGAGAGATTGAAGTGTTCTCCTACTGATTTTTGAATGTTACAATTCTTGATGTGACAAAGAGTTCTGTGGCACCTTAAAGACTAACTGAAAGGTGGCACAGAATTCTTTGTCACTTCTGCAATTCCAGACTAACATGGCTACCCCTCTGATTCTTAATTCTTGATGTGTGATTTGTGTCCATTTATTCTTTGGCCTAGAGACTGGTTTGGCCAATGTACATGGCAGAGGGGCTTTGCTGGCACATGATGGCATATATCACATAGGTAGATGTGCAGGTGAACAAGCCCGATAGTGTGGCTTATGTGGTTAGGTTCTATGATGGTGTCCCTTGAATGAATAGATATGCGCAGAGCTGGCAATAGGGTTTGTTGCAGGGACTGGTTCCTGTGTTAAAGTTTCTCTTGTGTGGTGTGTAGTTGCTAGTAAATATTTGCTTCAGGTTGGGGGGCTGTCTGTAAGTAAGGACTGGCCTGTCTGCCAAAAGTCTGGAAGAATGAGGGATTGTCCTTCGGATAGGTTGTAGATCCTTGATTATGCACTGGAGAGGTTTTAGTTGGGGGCTGAAGGTGACGGCTAGTGGCTTTCTGTTACTTTCTTCGTTGGGCCTATCCTGTAGTAAGTGACTTCTGGGTACCCTTTTGGCTCTGTCAATCTGTTTCTTCACTTCACTAGATGGGTACTGTAGTTTTAAGAACTCTTGATAGAGATCATTTAGATGTTTGTCTCTGTCTGAGAGATTGGAGGAAATGCGATTTATCTTAGAGCTTGGCTGTAGACAATGGATTGTCTGATGTGATCTGGATGAAAGCTGGAGGCATGTAGGTAAGTATAGTAGTCAGTAGGTTTCAGATATAGGGTGAGGGTTGTGACCATTTCTTATTTGCGCTGTCATGTCCAGGAAGTGGATCTCTTGTGTGGGCTGGTTCAGGCTGAGGTTTATGGTGGGGTTGAAAATCTGGTGGAATTCCTCAAGGGCCTCCTTCCAGTGGGTCCCGATGATGAAGATGTTCTCTATATAGCACAAGTAGAATAGGGGTGCTAGGGGACGAGAGCTGAGGAAGCGTTGTTCTAAGTCAGCCATAAATATGTTGGCTTATTGTGGGGCCATGTGGGTAACCACAGCAATCCTGTTGACTTCAAAGTATAAATTGTCCCCATATTTTGATGCACTTGAAAGGGTCAAGCTTTAAACAGAAAACTGGTCTGAAGCTTAACTATAGCTGGGCTGTTGCCCTGCTGTAATATTTCCTCTCTTGGAATGGGATGAGGGAATATTTAATTTTCTGAAAGATCAAGACATTACTGTTTGTTTATAATGCACTTAATGATTTAGACCTGAAACACTTGAGTGATCATACCTTAATTCTCTTCTAAGCTCAGTTTGCCTAGTTTGTTGTTGCTTGTATGCAGATATTTCTATTGGGTGGGTTAGGAGCAAGAGTATTTGTGCTAAAGGAAACCTGACTGTAGCTGTCTTCCAGACATTTCATGTCTGGTCAGCTTTGGTGGAAGGTTGTTTCCTCTGGATTCTCCCTCTTCTTTTTAGGGTTTTTTCTTTCATTCTTCCATTTTAAAGAGTGGCTGACTCTTTGGACAGTTGTTTTTATTTTATTATTGTAATATTGCACAGTGCTCAATATAGTTGCAGTGGATATTTTAGATAATGGAATATGATTTCTTCATAAGCCAAATTCTGCAGCTTATGTTTTCTACAGCTTTTAAATGTCTTTTAAATTACTGAATTGTCCTGGATGGTATGTACCATTCTAAATGTAATCTCTCCAGAGCCTAGAAATAGCCTATTTCCTCTTGGTCTGTGATTGAAGCCTCTTTCATCTGCAGTCCAAAATCATTTTTGCACTTTATCACACGATCAGCTCAAATCTAATTTGTTCACTATCTCCTCTAGGCTTCTTTCAGCACTGCTGCTTTCCAAGTATCTACCTCTGATGAAATGTCTGTAACAGACATTTTCACCAGAGGTATAAGCTTGTGTTTTTTTCCAGGCTGAATTTTATTTAGTAGTGATTTTCTAATCTTTCTGTCTCATTGTAGTTTTTTAAAGGTATTGGCAACATTTTCCAGTTAACATTTTTGTCTTAAATGAAAATGCTAAATCTGGGCCTAATGTAAACCTATGTCACATCTCTGAGAACCACCAGACAATTTTGTATGTTGCTCTTTGATGGTACTTTTGTTTATGCTCTTTCAGCCAGTCTTTTGTCAATATGCCAATGCTCATATGATTCATATCCAAGTAATTTTGAATTAGTTTTGTGATACTCTTTAACTATACCATATGTCCTTCGTCCCCCAATTTTGCAATCTGATATGTGGGACTGTGGTCTGGTGAGATCAGAAGTTCAGAGTACAGAGATCTAGATTCTGTTCCTGGTCCTTTCACTGGACATGGTGTATCACCTTGGTCAAGTCCATTTAACTAATCTGTGCTTTAGTTTCACCATCTGTAAAATGGGGTATGATACTTGCCTCTATTCCAGAAGTGTTGTGACATATTTGTAAAGCACTTTGGGATCCTTGGACGAAAAGTGTTACATTATAATGTATTTCATAAACCACCTCTTGACAATATTTATTGTTCTACTGTCATTTAGGTCTTTAATCCCCTCCCTTCTTCTTCAATCCAAATTTCTTTATTTTATTAGAAACTAAAATTTAGCTTTACTGATCAGTCATTGCCAGAATTGTTGTTCTCCCATCCCCAGTGTTAGTTCATTTTATATATAAAATATGAATTTCCTCAGTTCTATGGTTTCTTTATAATTTTCCATAACACAAAATATTTTTCAGCATGTCAGAGCTAATTCCTTTAAGATTCTGGGATAAAAGTTATCCAGAATTACTGACGTTTTAAATGTATTCTATGCTTAAAGTATTCCCTTCTCTATTTTTAATTAAAAGCTATATTAACACACTTTTAAATTATCCATCTTATTTTTGTTTTTTATTGAATGTTGTATTAATTTAGATGAAGTATGAGGCTAATGTTAACATAACCCAGTTGCTGTCCAGTATTAAACAGTGTTAAGTAACTGTTTCATACTGGAGTTTGGTGTACAGAGACCTCAGCCTGCTTATTACAGTGGCAAACACACCATTACAAATTATCTTTAATAAAAGGTTAAAAACAAAGAAAAGAAGGAAAAACAATTAAAGCATTTGCAATATAAAGTATTGAATAAGGCTTTCACTTTAACACCATCTTGTGTTCCCTTTCCCTTTAGCTGGAGAGATGTTTTAGAAGGAAACCCTTTCTGCCCCCCTACCTTGTTTGACAGTTTCTTAGATGGTAATTGTCCATCTGGGGAAAAGAGAAGTTAGCCAAGATGGGCTGAAGCTGCTGTTTAAATCCGATCCTTTTTCATCCCAGGTGATATTTGGGATTCAGCAGGAGCTGGGGGAAGTGGTGATGTCATCTAGGTCCCAGTCTGTTCAGGACATCTCTCAGGATCAGTGCAACAAAAGGCCCAGGGTCCAAGGAAATTGTGGGGGTGGTACCTATGACGAAGTTTGTTCCAGTACCTAATTTCACGCTTCCCCCAGTCTCTTTAAGGACCCCCAAAGTGAATGGTGGGGGATGGAATAGCCCATTCCCTCAATATTTTGTCCGCCAGTTAGGCCTAATTTCTGACACACCAGTTGGGATGCGTCGATTTATAATTCCACATTTTTCTTATTTACTATGCAGAATCTGAATATGGTCCTTGGCTTATATTAGGAGGCTTTTTTCTTTGGACTAATTTAGTATTTCTGTCTCCTTTCATATCTTTTCACATCAACATTTGTTATAGGTTGTTATAGGTTATTGTGGTATCTTATGAATCTTTACTTACACCGGACCCTCGCTATAGCCTATGTCGCTATAGCGTGGGTTCGCGAACAGCGCGGTCGTTGCCATGGATCCCAAATTTAAATATTGGGATCCATGGCAACGTGTCCCCTGCTTTAATGCAGTCCCCGCGTTAGCGCAGGACCTCACATGGGTCCCGAACCCCGGGCTATAGCAAGGGTCCGGTGCACTTCTTATAGTTGAACTCGCCACCAGAGTAAATTTGTAGGCTCAATTTATTACAGCATAGGGAACAAGTTTTTTTTTTTTCAAGAGTTCAACAGGTTAGTCATTTTAGAAGATTTACTGAACTTAATCCCCCTCCTTAACAAGCAATTGGATTTATGTTTGCTCTAATATAGATGGAAAAATGACAATCAACCAAAATGAGAAGAAAACAAATCTGAAATGGGAAAGTTCAGAAAAGACTAAGATTAAGATCTTAAAACACTTGTTGGGTATTACAGTAGCTAAATCTTCATTCTAATGTAACTTTTATTTATAATATATTTTCTGCTTTGTATTTAATATAGCTTTTTAAAAAACCCATCACATGGCAAAATATTTTAGTATTTACGTTTGAGGGCAATTGTACACTAGGGAAAGTGCCAAGGCAGTGGTACATATAACACCCCGTAGTTTGTCGTCATGGCAGCTGCCAGGTCTTGTATAAATGGAGTGTGTGTGCGCCATATGTCTCTGTAGCTCCCAATCAGTAGCAGTGACTGTCTTCTGCTTTCCCTGAAAACATTTTTCTGGTTATAGTTAAGGAAGGGCCTTTAGCTTCATTCCTCCCCAAGAATCTTCCAAGGCTATAACCATTCCTGTTGGGGTGGGAGCAGGAAGGAAATAACTTGATAATCTGTTCTTAAGACTAATCGTGTTGGAAAGCACCCTAAAGCATTTATTAAATGGGTAACTGAAAATTTCAGGAGCATTTCAAACAAAGAATGGCTGGTATGGATTGTCAATAATGGTGATGAAAAGGTTTTTCTCATGAACTGAAATACTTACTTCCTTTGGCTTCAGGAAGTATTGAACAAAGGAGTTCTTTTAACTTATGAACAGTAATATACTATTATAGCTTTGAAAGCCAGTAAGTGTATTCATAGTAGAGGTTTTGCAGCCTCGAAAGAATAAATATTGCCTAGTCTGAATCAGTGTTTGTTAGTCATATATACATGTAAACAAACAAACACACTGATTCAGACTCTTTCTATGCAAATATTGAAGTGTATAGCAAAACGATAAAAGGCTCTCCTCTTTGTTTACAGAAAAATGGCCATTTAGTATATATCTTGAGAAACTCTCTTGATCAGGAGAGAGGTAAAATTTTTTTGAAACTTTGCACGTGTGCTGTAAGCAATATTTTTTAATAAGGTCAGCTAGTTAGCATTGGAGTGGATGAGATGAATTAGAATGGAGAGACAAGAATGAAGATCTGAGCTCTGTTTAAAAGAGACTTTTTTGTCTGAAACATGTAGGAAGATTGCGTGACGTTGCTGAATTGATTAATCAGCATTTAAGGTGTATACTGTTGTGGTAATCTTAATTTATCTAATACATTTAAATATAATATGCAGAAATGCAAAATAATGTGCGTGTTCACTTTTGCTAAAAGTGTGCTGTTGGCATGTAGGTTGGTTTGTTTGTCAGAAGAAGGGCATTGATAAACGCGTTGTCCTTTGAGGAATGGAGAGGAGAAAGTTTGGTTTAAAAAGAAACACTCACTACAATATTTCTTCACAACAAAGTACAAATACCCTCTGCAGACTCTGGCAAGGCAGGAAATACAATTTCTTAAACTTTTAATTGTTCACTGATTTGAATGTATTTTTTTGAAATCTAAAAATGAGGGGAATAAAAATGTTTTTGGTCAGAAAAAGCTGTGTGTGTATACTTAAAGGTGTGTGCAGAGATACCTTAAATAAAGTCTGTCAAAAAACCTATGCCTTTAGTTCAGCGCTAAATTTGTGATAAGAAAGATGCTGAGGCTCAAGCAATTAGGTGCTGGGGCTCAGTCAGGTTTGTTTTCTTTTTACTTTCGTAACTGACGCAGCAAGCCCAGAAGTGCCGGGGCTGTGAACTGCCGAGCCTAGATGTGCAGGGGCTCAGCCTTGGCAGGCTATGGTACAAATTAAGCACGGCTTTAGTTGCTGTAAAATGACTTCATTTGATTAATTTGCACACCAGCCATCAGGGGCACCAGTAGGTGGGTTGGCCACAACCCCCACACCACTTTCTGGTATCTGACATCCACTTGTGCTGTCTTCCATCAATGCAGTCCAAGCTATCACAGTCCTATGCAGGTCCTTGTGTCTGTTCAACGCGCTCATCTTCCTTGTAGAGCTGAGAAACATTGTACTTGATTTTTCTGTATGTAGTTGTCATCTCACCAAAATAGATAGGTGACCGATTGGTCCAGGCCCGATTCACACTAGCAGAGTTAAAATACCTGCTTTGCAAACATCTCTAACTAAACCTTGTTTGGTGCCCAGCCACTAGTGGATAATCCAGCCTACATTCCTGTTAAATTCTGACACTCAAATTCACCCTTGTATAGACTCCAGGATGGTTCTCTATTAAATGAATAATCAAGACAGATGAATGTGATTCCCCAATCAGGGAGTGCAGGAAAGGCATTATTTGCTTTTGCCACAACATGCACCTCCCCTGAAACCATCTAAAGCTGACTGTTGCCGCTTGAAGCCCAGTTGTGATCCACCTACTGTTCTCCTGCTCTCTTGTGGGCTCAGTGCGCTATCGTCAAGTGCAGCAAACCATCTTGTCTTTCAGGAGACATTGGAAACAAACCAAAAAGAGCTTTAGCTTATATCTCCCTCTGCCCTGCTAGTCCCCACTAAAGAATGGGCATTGCTTATATAACATTATATTATCCAGAGCCCAGTCACCTGGATCCCTTCGTGAATCAAATGCCTTCAAAGCTGCAGATGTTGCTACGTCATTCCTGAAGGAATATTTACCAATCTTGCTGTATTGTACCCCAAGCAAGCTAACACCTTTCTTAATACTGCAGCAAATGGATCTCTGGTCAAGTTGCTGGCATCCCAGTATAATACAATAAAAGGCTGGCTCTTGTGGACACTAAGTCAGAAAATGTTCCTCTGGATTTAACTGGGCATAACTGTTCATCTAGGCATTCTCTTAGCTCTCTTCTGACCCCCAGCTTCTGCTTATTGACTGTTAAATTTAACTTGCACCTTGTCAAGTTCCAATGTGTGCTTGGAGCGGCCTGTTGATGCACCAAAAGGGACTTCAGTAACCCCAGAACTGCTGAAAAGCCACAGCAAATTCTGCCTTAAACAGCATTGCTTCTGCTCTGCAAAAAACTTGCTCTTGGGGCAAAGCCTCTACTGATTGAACACCCGCTGTGGCATCCAGTTGTACTTGTAAACTTCAACATGGCATCCACTCAGATCACTCCTTTAAACTATTTAGAAAATGCTTCCCACACTTCACTATTTCCTCTTTTTCTTTGTCAAAATAACGAGGCTCCTTAACTGTCAAGGTGGTGCTACTGTACACAAAAGCCCTGACCAGGACCACCATGGTTTGAGGCAAAATTCAGAGTCTCTGCTGTTTTGGAGTAACTTTTCCAAAACCCTTAATGACTTGTATTAACATACCTAATTTGTCCAGTTTTTCTTTAGCATGATACACCTACCAATTTGATTTCTAGGTATGTCATCCTCTGGGTTGTCTCTCTCTCTTTCAGGGGTGAACAGGACTCCCGAGGCATTCTGCCATCTGTGGAAATGTTCCTAATAGGTGAGTGAGTTCACCCAAATCACATCTTCCTGCCAAAAGAGAGTCATCCAGATAGTGAGCCAATTGTTGCAAGTTAATTTCCTTAGTAACTGTCCACTCCTGCACTGTAGGAAACTGGGGCCCTCAGCTTCATACCTTAACCATGCTCGTGTTGTTTGCAAATAAATGTAAAAGCTCAAAAATAAATACATTTTGTTGATATGGCTTCTTCCAGGCAGTTGCTGTTTCTTCAGCAACAGCCAGAGCAGAATGGCTGCTGAATGGCCCCAGGGCATCATGCACAGGAAGGGCAGGGGCATGAGACAATCAACTCTCCTCTCTTTCCCCCAACCTCCCAAAAGCAGAAGGGAGAGGTGGAGAATTCAGTGTCTGCCCATTCTCTTTCCTCCTAGGCCCCCCATACCATCTCTTCCTGGAAGTTGCATTCTGGATACTGAGAGAGGGGAACACCTCAGAGCAGTCAAGCCTGCTTTTCTCTTCTCCTTTTGGGACTCCAGGGGTTGCTTTTCCTTGCTGCTGTGATCAAACTACCCTGTCCTCTGTTGGGTGTGTGATCATTTGTTCCTGCTGACTAAATTAATTTGGCAGTAAGAAGCGTTTTTGCTGTAATGAGAGGGAGAGTTTGTAATTTTGCACAAGGAAATTTAGCTCTTCTCCACTTCCCCTGCTTAGTGTACGTCACATATACTGAAGCATCATGTTCTGCATTTATATCTGAATTTAAAAATGTACTCCAGATCCAAGTGGTAATTTGATAAAGTGTAAGATCTGTAATCCAAAGTATTCTGGACTAAGGATTAAAAAGTTTTTACAGAAAATATTTTAGAAATGTTTTCAAAATGTGGCATGTACAGAATATTAGGTAGTGTGATAGTAAAAATTTATTGGCACTTGTTTAGGATAATCTGCTTTACTTGTGTGGGTTTATCACTTGTAGCACATCCATACTAAATTCATGTTGGTAAAACCTTTTATAATCCCCCACCATACCATACCAAGTTTTCTCCCTTTTTCCTGCATGTAGGCCACACAAACAGTGCCCTGACCTAGTGATGTGGGTGTGATCATGGCTCCCTCTGTTGGCAGGCACTGCTTACTATACAACTTTGTATTGTCACAACTGAGTAAGTTTTCTCCTTTAGCTCAGATACTTTTGATGCTGTGGATTCGATCCCCAGCGATGATGGGATAAGGTCATGATGGATTTTGTGCATGTGCGCACCCACACACAGATTTGTATGAGGTGTGTGTGTGTGGTAGATCTATATATAAAATGTGTTCAGGTGGTTCCTGCCATCACTAGTGCTGATTTTCTTATTTCCATTCTAAGTCTTTCATGCATTCATAGCCTTTTCAAACACTGTCATCTTATGCTGAAATTTGTCTTAGCCCAAGGATAATTTTTTTAAAAAAAGTCTGAGCCAAATCATTTCTGTCATTCTTTGAGTTACATGTGCATGGAAAAATTTTCCTCATACTTTCCAATCAGATATTTCACTCTTGGATAACTTAAAAATGAACAACATTAGAAAATTCAAACTTGATGGGTTGCTTTCCTTGAAGCTTAACATTCAAATCAGAAGAAAATTAATGTATTAGTTTTAAAAAGTTGAGATTTTAAGTAACCAGTTTTTTGCATATGCTTGAGCTGTGCTTTTTCTGGTTTCTTGAAAATACATAGAACAAAAAAGTCCACCCTTGGTGGAAGGAAGGTCTTGAATTAGAGTGGAAGTCGGCATAAAATAATGTTGGCCTTTTGCAGTACATGTTTTAGCAGGAGAATCCCTGTGCACATGGAAGCTGATGATGGTTTGGAGCTTTATCCTTGCCCTGGCTTTTATTTCTCCTTCCTGAGCCATGTACCCAATACTGGGGAGCTCAGTCCTGTTATAATAGTATGTAGGAGTTTCCTTGGAACTTCAGGACATGGAACAATGTTATATTGGATCAATCCCTCTCCTTTTATTGAGATTTGGGCCATTTCAGAGAGTTCACTGCAGTTTTTCTCTCTTCTACGTGGAAAAAAATTGATGCTGTGATCTGGTCTCAAATGCCTACTTTTTTTTGCTGTTCTTCATGATTTGGGCTTTGTCTACACTGCCAATTGCTTTTATCATTCACAGATGCTTAAAAAAGCCTACAGCTGAAAGACAAAAGTTTTGCTGCTGCAAGAGGCAGTGTAAACAGCTTGTCGGCAGGAGTGCTTTCCTGTTGACAATGTGAACCGGGGGATGGAAATTTTTTGTCCGTAAAAGTTCTGACAAACCATGTTTACACTGCCTGGCTTTTAGGGACATGGCTGTGTAGTGTAGACAAAGCTTTACTGCATGTTCAGTATTTGAGAATGTGGAAGGAGGTGTTATCTGCATAATTCGCTTATCCTGATGCCAGAAAAGATTCAAGTTGTTTTGGCCTGGCAGATAGTTGTAGTAAAGCTTTTCTGTGAGCTGAATGCTCCTTGTAGTCTCATATTGATCATTGTCACTGAGTGAGAAGCAAAGTTTGACATCCCTTTGACACTCAGTTTTTCTTAAAATTTCCCAGCACACAGAGTTCTGGTCTTGTTGACTAATTTTCCTATGCCTCTTCACTTTTTTAGGAACTTTCAGAAATCTACATTTTTATCCTTTTCTCACATGCCATCTTTGTATTTCCTATGAGTGTTGCCTTTTTTAAAGATACTTGCTTAGATGCTCACCCAGTACTTTTTTTTGTACAACTTTGGATTTAAGATGAACAGTCCAATCTCTGCCAAAAGGAACTCAAGTTGACAACTAAAGAGTAAAAACATGAAGCACAACTGTATGTTTGTGGTGGTTGGTGTGATTAATATTGTTCCAGAGTGAGTTACTCTTGTTTATTGCCTTCCAGTGTTTAGCTGACTCACCATTACAGTGACTGAAGTCATTGTCTTTCTTTTACACACTTTGAAGAACTTATTTGCGTCATTTGTCTTAAATTGTTTATCTTTATATATATATATATTACTACATTTTATCTTTTTTGTGGAATGTAATTTGTTCTAATTTTTTCCCAGGATGTCACTTTTCTCCTTATTAGCTGTAGATTGAGAGTTCTGGCGATTTGTTATGGCAAAAGAGAAAAGTTGTCATATGTTAAAAGGGACTTTTAGTGTTGTTAGGCAGTTTCCCAATACATACTGCCTCCATGAAGAGGTATTTCAGTTAACTTGGGCTTCTTATTTTTAGTTAGAAGGAGAGTAAATGGACTTACTGTATCCATAACCTATCCCAAGAGTGGATCTTTATTTCTCATAATGTAGTGGATTTTAGCTACTAATGACTATGGTGTATTAAGGCAGTTCCATTTGGTTTTTATGTCAGTTTGCATGGTAGGAAGGGGAAAATGGTCTGTGTGTATAACAGACTCCTTAGTAACAACATGTCAAAATGTTCTTGCAAATGTGAAAGACCTCTGCAGAGGTATCTATCAATATTTGGGTTTTATCTGTTTGTTTGCTGTTGCCAACTACATTTCAGTTTATTATGTCCTAATTTTGGTTTATTATGAACTGTCCATTCAAATTATTAACAAGAAAATCCATCAGGTGCATTGAATGGTTAAACCATCGCAGTGCGTCTCCCATGGCCCAGCAGAAAGTGTGTGTGTTAATTGTTAGGATCATGAGAGGTTTGCTGTGCTGCAGAGCTGGGTGAATTATCCCCTGCAATGTGTGTGTTTGGGTCCCTGACACTCATTGTGAATTTGAGCTGAATTCATGAAAGTAGGGAGAGAGAAGCAGGAACCTCTCCACCTATACATTAAATAACAGATTAAAAAATGATGAAGTAACAGAGTTCATTAGATTATTTGCAAAATGTTTCTCGTCAGTCTAGATTTGGTGATAATGCATTGAGATCTTAATTTGGTAATTCATTAACTTGCATACAATCTCAAGATAATTACTCTTTTAATCCTTGCAAATCCTGGTATTTTGAGAGAAACCCTATAAAATGTGAACAGGAGAACTAGGTTTAGTCACACCTCTTCCATTACACAAGAAGACCAAGATAAGAGATGAGATACTTATAAACTGCTTCTATTTTAATGTTTTTTTCTCATCTTTTGTAAGGGCATTCAAGCTATGTGTGTCTTATGGGTTTGTGTTTTTGTCTTTAATGTGTTGAAAATAAAATGAATTCAACTTTGAAGAATCTATGAAACTTAAGGCTAAAATAATAAAAGACTAGGTTGCTTTCAGATAAAGAGAAATAATAGTGACTTAAAAGATTTATAGTGGAAAAATGATATTGATCTGGGGTTTTCTTTCTTCAGTTTTGCAACATAATGCAATTCAAATGTTATATCACAGTTTGGGTTATAAAGTATTCTGTGCTGCTCTCTAAAAATTAAGTACAAAACTGTGCTGGCACAAGCCAACTCTTGTTCTAGTGTAGCATGGTAATTGATTTCCCAAAGTTGACACTCAGTCTTAATTTCTTCTTTCAGAGCTGTGGAAGTTAACTGAAGTAGAATGGAAGCTACTGTAATATTACCTATTCTGAAGAAAAAATTAGCCTTCCTTTCAGGTACAGTTTCTGATTTTTCTTCAATTAGTTGCTCAACGTATAATTTGGATCTGACTTGTGTAGTTTATTGATTTTTGCCAGATGCATTTGCCAGAAGTGTATTTCAGATTTTCACTAAGGCTTATTTCAAACACAGCTCTAAAATATTTTTTAATCTGGATAGCAAAACTAAATTAAAACATAGTTTGTCACTAGTGTTTCTTGGCAAGCCAATTTTTATTCTGGTATGTAACTTGATTGAAATGACCTACACAAGGTTGGTGTCATGTTACACTTCTTATAAAATAAAATGTGATCATTTAATAAGCATCCAAAACTAACTACTAACTGGCATGCAAGCAGTTGATTCTGAATTCTAGGACAATTCGTTTTCAGGATTTCTTATGGAGAGTTCTTTCTCCTCCTTTCCTTCCAATCTTTACTCCACAAAGGATAGGGACCATCTTTTGTTCTGTACATCCCCCAGCACAATGAGATTCTGGTCCAGACTGAATCTTTTGGGCATTCAAATAAATAATAAGATGAAATCTTATCAAGTAGAAGAAAAAAATGATTTAGTCTGGCAGGGGTGGAGCTGGAATATTATTTTTTTATCATTTTGCTCGAACAAATTTGCGATTTAGGTTGAAGTCCATCATTTACAGAAGATTGAAGACTTTCCCTTAAGAGATGTATGTTTTAAGTGACTTGAGATTTTTTTTTTGACTAATGTGCTGTTTTAGATGTTCACATTGCTTTTAGTTCTTGCTGTTTTAACTCCTATGCACATCAGAATTTAAGAAAGATGAGTTGGTGACTGGTACCTTTTTGCAATCATGCAAATCAGGAAGCATTATTTCAGCTAAAAAAAAAAAGTACTGTATTTCAGCTAGTGGCTAGTTCTTAGCCAAATCAAGCAAGTGTGTCTCTTGCTTGAATGTCTAAACAATTAAACTCCTGTGTTTTTCCTCAGAGCTAATGTATTTAGAACAGTGGTTCTCAACCTTTTCAGACTACTGAACCCCTTTCAGTAGTCTGATTTGTCTTGTACCTCAAGTTTTATCTCACTTAAAACCTACATGGTTACAAAATCAAACATAAAAATATGGAAGTGTCACAGCACACTGTTTACTGAAAAACTGATTATTTTTTCATTTTTACCATAAAATTATAAAATCAATTGAAATATAAATATTGTACAGTGTATATAGAGCAATGTAAACAAGTCACTGTATCACAAGTCAGTGTATGACTTCACTAATGCTTTTTATGTAGCCTATTGTAAAACTAGGCAAATATCTAGATGAGTTGGTGTAACCTCCCCTCCTCCACACACATACCCCAGCTTCTTCTGACAGCCTGCAATAGTGAGCAATTTCCTTAGTTGCCTCCTTCTGTGGGAACAATTATAGTACAATTGTTTAATTAGCATATACCTCAAAGAGGTTCTGATCAGCTAAAGTGCATTACCTGATTCATTGTTAAATACAGATATTCTTAGTGAAAAGCAATTTAATGAGTGGCATTTTAAATGCTGGAAAAATTTTGGAACTTACTATAATGCTGAGTAGGCTTGATTCTTTGGAGTTACATAGTATTGACAGACATTTTAATTAAATTAATGGTACAGATTTATATAACAGATATTTTAGCTTTCTCAGACGTGAATAAAGAAAATTGGTGGGCAACCAATTTGTCAGATTTCTTGTATCATTTAGTTTCAAGGAATTTTAAAATATAATCATAATAAAACAAGTTATGCTGTGAAAATATCTGGTAGGTTTTTGGATGTTGAGCTCCACAGACATGAGAATTATAATCTGCCAGAAGACACCTGAAAGTTAGTATGTTTGGACCTGCTTTATTATTCCTTGTTTAACTTTACATCATTTTCCCTCCCTCCACTACACAGTACTTTTCAGGACTGCCACTCCTACAGATAGCACTGTGACGGTAATGGGGAATGTGTTTGAGATAGAAATAATAATGCAGTGATGAACAATCATACAAGATAATTTTTTTAAAAAGGAAGGAGAAATGAATGACTTGTGCTAAACCTAGTTGTCGCATTATACTAAGAAGCTGAGACAAAAACAAACAGACCAAAAATCTGAGTCACCCTAATGTTGGTGCAAGTTCCTTTGTGTAATATGTGTTGGTTTTCTTGTATTGATGATATTGAATTCTGTGAGTGTTCAGGGAAGGTTGCTGAAATTTCCTAAGTGACAATCTGGATGTTATCGTTTAAGCAATTTATGTCAAGCACTTTTCTAATATATCTTAAAATTGGTTGTGAATTAAAATAATTCTAGTTTAGAAGGGTACGTAGAATTGCTCAATTCAATAAAAGGTAAATAGTAGAGCAGCAGCATTCATTGGAGGGAATTTGTGGGAAGTAGATAATTCTTGCTTTGCCATCATTTTGAGTGATTTAACTCAGTTGGAGAAACCGTTTGAAGACTTTCAGTGACACAATATTTGTCTGACCTAAATAAGTCTTAGTTGTTTGTTAAACCTGTACTAAAATTATTATGCAGGTAGAATAAAGGTTTTTAAGTCTTATCTCCTTAGTAAAAAATAACTCAGTTTGAGCATGCTATGAAATGTCATGAAACTCAATAATATATCTAATTTATTGAAGTCTTTGGTGAAAATGTCAACATATAGATAGCGTTTTAAATCCATACTGCAAGTGCTGTTTAAATCCAGGTAATTATTCAATAAAAATCATTGTAGAGATCAAACAGTTATTGCAGATGTGAGTAGATTTCAAGTGTAAAATCTAAACTTGCATATGAAATGTTGAGTTTTAGTTTCTCTTGTGTAATCAATATGAGCGACTTTTTTACAGCTAGTTTATGGTGTGGTTGCTTTGTGATGGTGATGTGGAGAAGGGCATAGGCAAGCTCCATTAGAGAGACTTTGGCCATGTCTGCACTGCAGAGTTAAGTCGACTTAAGTTATGCTAACGATCATAAGCCACTGTAGTTATGTCACTTGTGCGCATTTCCACAATGGCAGAACTTGTATATGTTGCGTCGCTTGTGCATGTTCATACAACAGCAGAACTTATTTTTAGCACCAACAGAGAGAGCACGGTAGCTATCCCACTGTGCAAATCGCCACCTTCTTCCACAAAGAGTTCTGGGAATGGATCAAAATGCATCATGGGAGCGGGATTACTGACCCATGATGCAATTTTCTCTGTCCCATAATTCCAAGGGCTTCTGACTGTTATGCTGTTTTTCAACTGTTCCTGTAAACTTGTGTCCACCATCTCTGCCTGAAAGCATAGATCCTGCACTGCTCACCAGTCTTGTGATGAGTGTTAAGAACACAATGTGGCTGACCCTATAGTATTTCATGAGTTGTGACTCTGAACAGGAATCCATGCTGCCTGCCCTGCTGTGTGCTATGGAAAGAAAAAATTCAGGATTGATGTTGACGTTCATGGAGCAGCTGCATATGGTGGAATGTCGCTATTGTGCTTGGGAAACAAGCACTGGGTGGTGGGATCAGATTGTGATGCAGGCTGTGATGTGGCTGTACAACTTCTGTATATACAAAGCCACCTTCCTTGAACTGCATGCAGAGCTCATCCCCAGCCTGCAGCACCAGGATACCAAAATAGTGGATGGCGTTGTGGCAATGGGATTCCCTAACTGCAATGGAGTGATAGATTTCATGAATATCTCAATTTTGGCCCCAGACCATCTTGTGATGGAATACACCAACAGCACGGGCTATTTTCTATGGCATTGCAGGTGCTGGTGGATCATTAGGGTCATTTCACTGACATAAGCGTGGGGTGGTCAGAGAAGGTGCATGATGCATCTATCTTCAGGAACACTGGTCTGTATAGAAAGCTGCATGTAGGGACTTTCTGGACCAGAAGATTCCAATAGGGGGTGTAGGAATGCCCATAGTGATCCTGGGAGACCCAGCATATCCTTTACTACTTTAGCTCATGAAGCCTTACATCGGAAACCTTGACAACAGCAAGGAGCACTTCAGCAGCAGGCTTAGCAGGTGCAGAATGACCATGGAATGTGTTTGACGGTTTAAACGGTCTCTGGAGCTGCCTTTTTGGCAGGCTGAACCTCAATGAGGAAAATATTCCCATAGTCATAGCAGCCTGCTGTGCTCTGCGTAACATTTGTGAAGCCCCAGGGGAAAAGTTTCCTGAGGAGTGGAGCATTGAGGTGGATTGCCTGGCGGCTGATTTTGAGCAGCCAGATACCAGGGCTATTAGAGGGTCGCAAGCGGGGGAGCTATTTGAAGCAGCAAATTGGCAATGAGCCCCAGTCACGTGTCTTTCTATAATGCATTCAGACAGGCATGATTTATTACTCCTGCCTGAGAATTAATTGTAGTCTGCAAATGTGCCAATTGCCACTGTGTATGAATTTCTGCTGCAACCCCCATATGTAGGTCACAAATAAAGTATTATTGTCGTCAATAAAAATGTGTCTTACAAACAGTAATGTACATATTAACATTTCTTACAAGGTTCATGACCGGGAGCAACACTCTGAAATGATCTTGCAGCTGTGTGTAAGTCCAGCTGTTATGGAAAATGTTCCTAGGGGTAGAGTACAAGGGGTACGGTGATGGGCCGGGAATGTGTGTGGGGAGGGCACAGAATGCACTTCCGTATGGGCTGCAGGGGAGTCAGTCATGCATGTATTCCAACTGCAGCGCAGTCAGGGACCTGAGCATCTGTGATTGGTTCTCCATGAGCTTTATCATCTGCTCCTGACCTTCTATTGTTTGCTCCTTCCCTTCTCTCGTCTTCTGGCTATTCATTTCTAGTTTTTCATTTATTGTCTCTCCCCATGCTCTGTTCTCGCTATTAGCCTGATCAGATGATTGCAGCACTTCTCAAAACATGTCCTCGTAGAAGCACCATGTTTTCAGTGCCTCACCGGAGTGACCATTGGCCTCCCTTGCCTGCAGATATGCCTGTCAGTTCCTAGATCTTAGTACAACACTTTTGTGTATCCCTTTCATGCTCCTTCTCATCAATACCAGGAGCAATCTGCTTGTATGTGTCAAAGTTCCTACGACTGGATTGGAACTGCGAATGCACAGCCTCCTCTCCCCACAGACCCAACCAATTCAGCAACTCTGGTGTACTCCAGGTAGGAGCACATTTGCTGCAGAAAACCGGCATGGTCCGTTGGGAAGATGCAATGTGAGCTACCCACATTGAGCAAACAGAAAGTGGAATTTCCAAAATTTCTGGGGCTTTAAAGGGGAAGGGGTGCATGCCTGTGTACCTAGCTTCAGGGCAATGGAGTAGAAACTGCCTTACTAGAGCAGTCATGATGGGCCTTGTGGGACACCTCCTGAACACCACATAGGGCAACATAAGTAAGCACATTGTCTGTACTGACACTGCTTCGCTCTGACTTCGTTTCAAAAGCTCTATGCCACTCCTTGAGATGGTTTTATTATGTTGACATAGCCACAAGTGTTTTATTGCAGTGTAGTTATACCCTGAGAGAGTCGAAAGGAAGCATGGCAACCGCAAACTTTGTACTGCAGCCCCCCCTTTTAACACAAGATGTGAAACTTAACTATAAGGTATTTAGCTGGCGCTAGTTGGAAAATTTTCCACTTAAAAACAAAACAAATCAAGAACCCCCCCCCAAAAAAAATTGTTTTCCAGCTTGAATCCCTTCTCTTTTTTCCATTAAAAAGAAGGAAAGGCAGAATGACTAAACAACCAGTAACCCAAAACATTTAGACTTTTTTTGTAGAATAACTGCCAATTTTGAAAAAATGAATTTTTTCTGCAGATGGTATTTGGAAAAGTTTGAACATTTTTTTTTTTTAACCAGCTCTAGTATTTATAAAATAGTTCTTTATGACTGGAAAATACACATTGAAAGCAAAATGAGAACTGGTTTTGTGATTTTTTTTTTTTAATTTTTTTTTTTTGATGAGATTCCTAACATGCCTGGTGACTGCTTGCTGAAGTGACTGACTCCATAAACACACTTTAAAAAAAATGACAATTTCAGTTAAAAGATGTGGAAAATTGTGAATGAAAATACATTTACAACATATTAAGTGATTCCTACTATATGCTGAATAAATGGAGGCAGGATTTTCTGTAAGGCCTTGTCTACGCAATGCGGTTTTGTCGACAAAAGTTGGTATGCAAAATAATACTACTATACTATAATCCCTTAATTTGGCAGAAGGGTGAAATTTATAGCCATTTTCCCTCATTTTCTTTGGGGGTATCCTATTAACCAGTCTTGTTAGTTTTAAAACTCATCTGTATCAGGTGACTTTTTTTATATGACTTTATTTATTCTTTGTTTTACAAGTCAGTTCAGCTTCCTGTGAATTAGTTGAGAATGATGGTCAAGTAGTAGTTTGCCTAGTTGAAGGAGTGATGTTATTTCTACAGAAAATGGAGCATCACTCCTTGTATTGGACTAAGAGTGTAGACAATTTATTTTATTGCTAAAATCAGTTTCACTATCCTCTCTCCCTGTCACATGAGATCTGGTGTTGCTCAACACATAAGAAAGCAGCTAAGCTCATGAAGGATTGATTGTCCATGACAAAAAGAATAGAAGGCATTGGAAATAATCTGTATTCAACTCTTTAGTACTAGCTCTGTCAGTAGGGGTGGAGGGAATCATTACCTGTATTAAAACAGTCAACTGTTGTTGAAGTAGTATTTGCCCCAAGGGGAAGAGAAGCAATATTTTTGGTCGAGTAGTTGCAGTTTGTGTGAGAAGCACAATTTCAATGAAAATCTCACTGTTATGTGACAAAATGCAGCAGAGATCTTGCCTTTTTTAAGGTTAAATTTGACAGACTATATATTGCAGTTCTGTGCCCTTGGCCATTAAAGGATTCTTTATTCCTAGGTTGTGCTTATGCTTTGATCCTTGTTGGCATAGTAATGGAGACAGATGATCAAGTCTCTCTGGGGCTGTCTCCTGATGTGGTCTGGTGGTAGAAAGCAAAATAGGCTTGAATATAGATGTTTTCTTCTCTGACTAGAGTTTATTTAAATAGAACCTCTACAAATACAGTAGGGTTCCTTTTTAAACTTCTTCTTTCAGGGATATCTTTATTCTTCATTTGCTGTTTATGGGGTTTTTTATGGAGGTCTTTGAGTTTCATCTCCAAATCCCTTCATCTTTTTGTTTTGTTTTTAATCCAGTCAACTGCATATGTGACAGTGGTACTTTGCTCATTCATTTGGTCTGCTAATTCATCCATCTTGCATCCATTTTTAAGATCTGTAACTAATGCTTGAATTTAGCCTTCATGGAGCTTAGCTTCAAAACCGTGTATTTGAGGTCAGTGTTTGTGGCTGGGCCATGCTTGTCTGTTTTTTTTCTCTTTTTTTTTTTTTCTTCCTACTGTTTGCTTGCTCAGTGCTAAACTTAGTATTGGAGATGGATATATCCTCCTGCCTTTTAGGAGAAATGTGGTTTGTTTTTTGACGGTGGAAGACCATACTTCGATATTTTAAGTAGCATTCCTATCCTTATTTAGTGTGTTGTTCTTGTGTTTTGAGAACTTTGTGAAGACAGTCTATCAGTGGAAAAACATGGCTTTTGACTTACACTTGACTTACAATGGTTTCAGATCCCAAGACAAATACTATTTTATTCTTCTTTGTTTAATTTGTTTGTAATCAATATAGCTGGAAGAGAGACTGCTTTTTTAAAAGTGCACTCAGGTTCAAGGTAAAGGCAGTCCTTCAACTTCTGAACAATGTTGATCCAATTCCCCTCCTTCCTTCCTTTTATTTCAGATCCCTCCTTTGCTACTGGCTGGGTTTTCAGTAGCCCTGGCTGTTCAGGAAGAGAAGAGGCAAAGGCAGCTATCTGCAGCTTCTGCTGCTCAAAACAGTTAACTACAGATTGGAGAAGACCGTAGCAGGAGCTGTCCTACAGCCTCTTACTGGTTTCTAGGGGAGAGGCCAACCTATACTCAAGAGCCCCTCCTTTGTCCGTTCCTGGGAAAGTAGGTGGCAACAAGGGTGGTAAAATTAAAAAAGGGCAAATTTACACCACTCAGACTGCTGAACACCCCTCTCCCCACCATAGCTGGTTATCAACAATCTATTAGCATTCTCTTGGGTAACCTGGTTAGAAAGATAGAAAACTACTATAAACTTCATGGATGGCATCTGGGGGGAGGGGTGGAATCCCTTTTTGTTTCAAATAGTCTGATTGAACCTAAGGAAGCTAATGGTATGAATAAGGTGTGCAGAATCAGTCCCTTTGTGAGGGATGGGAATATGCCTAATTTATATTCCTGGTATCATCACGGGATCTTTAATTCCAGGTTTGGCCTTTGAATGGCTTTGAAAAAGAATAGACTTTTAACAATTATTGAAGTTATAATTCCAAACTAATTGGATATGTCATCTGTATCTCTGCTTATCTTGGGAAAGAGCTCCCCCCCTCCCCCCCGCCTCAGTGTACACCGGTTTGTAGCTACAACCCTTGATACTAGTGTTCTGATTTTGTGCGGGGGTGGGCGGTGGCAGCTTATCACATATATAATTTTGCACAGATAAGACTTTCTTTAAGTGGCTTTGTGGACTGATTGGTCATAACTGAAATTCCATTTAGATCAACTGCTGTCATGAAGCAAACACATGACGATTTAATGCCTTTCTTAACTTTATAATCAAGATATTTAAAATCCCTTAAGAAAAATGTGCCTTTCTAGGATCTCTGAAAACAATTCTCTTTCCCCCACCTTCATTTCCCTCAATAATAAAACTGAGATTATTATCTATCATGCAAAATCCAGCTTTTCAGGTCTGGTGGAAGTAGTTAGGATACTGTCCCCTTATAAGTAACTCCTTGTTAGACTATCCTGCAAGATTTTACAAAAAGGTTAATACCTTTAAGAAATCTTTTATCCCAGTAAGCAATGGAAAGAAAAGACAATCAAAATCTTTGAAAGAAAAACAAAGCACCTTTAAAGGTACTGAGATTTACAGTTTACTTTGAAACTGGTTTGTAATGCAGATGTGGAACATTTGAAAAAAAGCCAAAGGATAGAAAAAGATTATAATATAAGGCCACAGTGGTGGTTTCAAAAGCTACTGAGCTAACTTGTAAATCATGCTGCACTTTATATCTGTTCACTTCCATGTACTTTATTTCATTTTAAAAAATTAGATAAGCAGCATGTTTTCAGCCTGAAATACAGTTCCTCAGGAAGATGGTTGCTGAAAAGATCCAAGTGCAAAGCTATAAAATTCTGCTCAGTCCTTTCAGCTTTGCTTATGCTACATCAGTGGATCAGTAACTAGCGCTGGAAATGGGTTATCCATTAGACTTTCCATGTCAAATTGGTATCTTGTAATGCTATACTGCTATTTGCAATGCGAGTGGTAGAACTGATATGTGATGGCGGGTAAAAGAGGGACATGTCCAGGGACAAGTCAGGTGAGAGCTATCATCCTACCCAGCAACTGAGGAGGAGGATGCAGCGATGCCTGTCTAAATGCTGCCCCTGTTTTGGTGGCTCCATATTGGCTTATGGTTAGTAGGTCTAATAATGAGCATATCCTTTGATTTTCCACTTGCTCTGAGCCTCCTGGCACCTATGATTGTAATGTATGGTGAGGACACTTCTGTTACTTTACCTGTCCTTATTCTATTTTGCTGTAATGGATCTATGTCTGCTACTCCGCCCTTCTTCTGCCTTTGTGTTTTGCCCTTCTCACTACTGAATAATTCCAGCATGCCTCTCTTCTGTTGCTCATAACTCTCTCCAAGCAGCCACAGGGCAGTGCTGATGTGATTCTTCTTAGTTTCACAACACAGGGTTCTGAAGCGCGACAGAGAAGATGCTGCAATCTGGGACAGTCTTTGAATGAGCTGGAGTTTGGCACAGTGCACCTCAACAGGAGACCAAAGATGGCTTAGTCACCTTTCCACTTAAACCCAAGATCCTGGGGGCAGCTGATGGCTGTGCTGGATACTTGCAATTTAGAGCAAATGACTGCTCTAAATTTTGCCTGCTCATGTTAATGGCTCTCAAGTGGGCCTGTTGTATTATACTATGCCCCCAGCATATCCTTGACATACCCCCTAGGCTGAGATAAGTTGAGGGGATGGCATAGAACTAGCTCTATACCACACCAGGGAAGAAATCTTTCTCTGACCCTTTTGTGCCATCAGAGAGGCAAAACGGGCATGGCATGGGCCAGGCCCTGGCGATATTGTTAGTATCTAGTATTGTGGGCATCTACCACATGGCTTAAACAGCCATTTCAAATAAAATTAAAAGCATTTGTTTGGTCAATGGTATACGTAATAATTTGTAGTGTGATATCAAATGTAAAGTATATTTTAAATTCAGTACCTCGTCTTTGAGAGCAAACTTGAAGTCTCTTTTTCTTAAGTTTGTATTGTTGTTACTTACAGTAGAACCCCATTTATCTTATCCTCTGTTATCTGGTTTTCTATGTTAACTCGGCAACCAGCACACACCCATGCAGAAGAGGGAGACCTCTTCTGTGGCCAACAGATGTGCTTTCCTATTCTCTGCTTTATCCGGTTTTGGATGATCTGATCTGTCCTCGATCCCAATTAGATCAGATAAACAAGATTCTGCTGTATTTCTTTGAATTATTGTAGCATCTAGGAGTCCTGGTTCTGGACTAGGACCCTATTGTGCTAGGCACTGTACAAACACAGGATTTGAAAGAGAACAAAGAAATGACTTTGGGAATGTGTACAGGGAACTCATCCCAAGTGTGGGGGGGAAAACATGGGAGAAAGCATGGTGGTGTGTGTTTGAGAATTTAAAAAGTGGGCGATGGAGTTGAGTTGACCCCTCAGTACTGAAGGTTCATCACTTCATGAGATCTAGTGAAGTGACTATGAATTCCTTTCCCTATATACTTAGAAAGTGTTATGGATAAAACATGAAGGACCTAATTTTCAGAGCACTCTCAGTTCTCAACACTTCAGTGAGAGTTCTGGGTGATCTATGCCTATGAAAATAGGCATTAAATCTTGTATGTTTTGATCTTGACATTCATCATTTCTTTATATTTGGATTAAAATTTGTTGTGTGCTAACAGAAGCTATACAATGTACACTCTGTTGTTATAATGTAGATAAACAGGGTTCGTGGGTATTTAGTAATTCTGAAAATATGGACATTAATATGGCTTTAGGAGCCTAACTTCAGGCACCCTTTAAAAAATAATCTTGGTCAAATGCTCTATATTTCCACCTTTTAGGCCTTGATTCAGCAATGTATATAAGCATGTGTCTAACTTCAAGCACATTAGCACATACTTGCCTTCAACTGAACTATTAAAGTACCTTTCTAGATTGGGGCCTTAATGTAAATTTATAGTCTTACTGAAAAGGCATTGGGGTTTTTTAAGCGTTCAAAGTTGTTAATGTATATTAACCATGTTTTGCATTAAGGTAACCTCATGACCAAACCCTGTGTTTTGGGCATGCCATTTACTGGTAGGTTACAAATACATTGTTTAGTCTGTTATGTAATTTTACTTTAAGGTCCAAGATGTGCTTCACAAAATGTTCTTTAATTACAGGGCTGCCCACAACTCTCAGCACTTTTGTTCACTTATAATCTTTATAGCAGTTTTAGACACAAGTGACGTAGTTTGAGACTGTGTAGCTGAAAATGTGTATTTTTATCTTAAAACTACATTAAATCTTTGTAATGCATTTTTTTAATAGGTGGGAAGGACAGACGAAGTGGCCTCATTCTGACAATTCCATTATGCCTTGAACAGACAAACATGGATGAGCTGAGTGTTACCCTAGACTATCTTCTAAGCATTCCAAGGTGACTAAGTGACTATAAAGGTGTTTCTTAAAATCGCTAAATATTTTTATCTTCCAGAACAAAAGGTATTTTACATAGTAATCAGGAAGAGCCAATTTATTATTTGTCAAGATCCAGACTCCAGAGAAACATTTTTCACACTTCAATAACGTTGATGATGATGATGATGATAAAAAGATTTCATGGTCTGTTCGAGTGTGTGACGGTCTGGATTTGGCCCATGGTCCGCCTTTTGACTAGCCCTGGATTATAATATAATGTGATCTCACTTGATTTCATTAGAATAACTTAAAACACAAATAACATAGTAAATTAAAAGATATGTGATAGTTTTTAATTGTGTAAACTACTTATTTCTTCACAAAGTACGTGAAATATTCTGGAATTTGTTGGTCATGATTTTATGAAATTCACCATTTTCACTGCATTGTCTAGTACTTTCTTCAGTCCCACAGTCATACATTTTTGCTGCGAGGGCTTGTCAATGATACTGCAATGAGTCCAAGATACGTTTGATGCAATCTTTTTGCTCAAGCTACAAATCTGGTATATTTCCCCTTTGTTAATGTGGCCCCATCAGTGCAAATGCATAGGCAACGAGACCAATCTATTTCCTTTTCTAAGCTTTAGTCAGATTGAAGATCTATTCTCCAGTTGTATATTCTTTCTATGGTCAGCAAAACAAGAAATCTTCTTCAAGTATACCGTCAGTCACATAATGTACACTAGCAGAATAAATAGATTAGCAGCATCAGTTAATTCATACAATTATTTTTCACCCTATGTACAATTGTGGTCTCTCCATTACTTGACATGTCATTAATTGTTCACGACAGTGTATTTGGACAAAGGTACTACGTCAATCCTTTTTGCAGCCTTTTCTCTGAGCATGCAATGAACTATGTCTTTTATACATGGAACAATCCAGCTCTGTGCTATGGTATGGGCTTCTGATGTTTTTGCTACTCAGTAGGTCAGCAGTATGATGCTTTAAATGCATTTTTGTTATCAGTACTTGCTTTGGATACAAAACTGGTAATGTCACCTTTCCATTCATACAATTTTGGCTTGAAAAAATCAACATGCTTGTCGAATTGTGTGGCGGTGGCTAGTTTAATTGGCGCCGAAGAAGAGAAGGCTTGAGACTGTTTTTTGCTAGAACATCACAAATTATGCACTCTGGTTTTGGATGCTCTTGATCCCCAATGCATGTAAAGCTATATTTTATAAAATTTTCATATTTTCAAAAGTGACTTTCCAGGACCATCATGATCATTTGACTTAGATTTTCCGAACTTTGTACTTGATGAAACACTAGCTGATGTCAAACATTCGTTTTCTAGTGGCATTACACTTTGTTTTCAGCCATGTGTGTATATTGGATGTACAACAATTAAAAAAAACCCACATAATGAGAACACTTAACAAATTTACAAACTAGTGAATGAGAAAATTTACTCAAATCTCATTGGACAAAACAGCACGCTACAGAGAATGATTGAGTATGGACTAACTGAGGGTCATTCCCGCTACATTGACTATAAAGACTTTTGTTCTGGGTGATGGTGCGCAAATACTTCTTCTTCCACCATCTCTGGGATGCAGAGCTAGGGACAAATTAGCCTGGACTGCCCCGCTAGGAACAGCGCAGCTCCCCTCCCACTCTGCCTCTCGTGCTGCCCAATTTCCCCTGTCTGCGACGGAGAGGGTCCCAGCTGCAGCCTGGGACCCTCTCCGTCGCAGCCTTGGTTCTACGCCCAAGGTCCTGGCTGTGGCCCTGCTCTCCATGGGGCTTGGGCGGCCGGTCCACATGCCTGGGGTCCCTAGGGATGGCTCTGTCCACCATTAGAATTTTTTCTGAGAACCCCCAATACATTTCGCAAACCCCAGTTTGGGAACCACTGCTCTAGAGCCTTTATGTTTAAAGCAGGGACTTAAAATTTGGCAAGAATGTTAACCTGAGTCCACCAAAATTTGACCAAGTTATAAGTCTGAAATTGCCATATGAATGTGCTCGGTGAAGGTTTGTTAGACACCAGTAGCTAAATTCTCTGCTTGTTCCATCTGGACAAGCATGCCCTAGCCCAGAGCTGTAGATGCTGAACAGGACACTTTATGTTGCTAGATGCTGTTGTGCCTGGCACTGGAATTGAGAGGATGGAAAGGGATTTTCTGTATTTTGTATGATTCCCCTTGTTGACACCTAGGCAAGAAGGAGGATGCAGATGCAAGGCACAGAAAATTAACGCTGGCATTTCCTAACTTTTGAGTGCTTGACTTAATGTTCTTTCCACATTTTTTGTATGAATATATACTTCTTTGAAAATTATATATTTTATACTTAAAGTTATTAATTTTAAAAAGGGAGTAAATAAATACTGTCAATTTGAACTACATTTTTCCCTTTTATATCTGCTTGCAAAGTCTGTATTCTTTTGGCTGGCTTTTTGTATGTTGTAGTAAGGGCCTGATTCAGAAGAACTCTTAAGTGCATGTTTGAAATAAAGCATGAGCCTAAATGTTTTCCTGGATTGTGACCTAGATCAAGTGATTTGGGAACAGGACATGGAAATTGCGTTGTTCACTCTGAAACAGACTTCCTGGATGACCTTAGGAAAATTAACCTCTCTATGCTTCTGTTACCCATCTATAAAATACTGTACCACCTCACAGGGATTTTGAGATATTTATTTGTGTAATGTTTATAAGGCATTTTATGATCATTGATGAGAGGAACTGCAATATTTATATTCCAGAAAATGTATTAATGCTGTTTAAAAAATTGCTAGTATGGTACAAACAAGTATCCTAAGCAATACAAAGGAAAAATATTTTGTAAGTGAACATACTTCAGTTTTTAAGGGAAGATTTTTAGTCAGTAAAATTGTAAAATTCCATAGCAGTGTCCTACTTTGAAAATGGTTGTGATCAAGGTCAGTAATAGCCAAGCTAATCACTGTGATATTTGATATTTTGTTCTTGAGTTTTACTGTTTTCTGAAATTCTTTTTTGTTTTAGTGAAAAGTGTAAAGCTAGAGGATTTACTGTGATAGTGGATGGCAGAAAATCTCAATGGAATGTGGTAAAGACAGTTGTGTTAATGCTCCAGGTAAATCAATTTTTATGTATTCACGGTCAGCAGATTAATTTTATAGATGGAAGTCAAAATGCTGCATTACTGTAGTAGCTGAAATTTCTTTATTGGGAAACAGTCAATTCGTAATTTAATTACAGAATATATATATGCTGTGTTGCACAGAATTTTGTAAGTAGACGCAATTAATCTGAAAAGGGGTTTATATACTTCTACAGAGAGTTATTCAAATTTTTCCCAACTGAGGTGTCACCTAAGCTATTTGCTGAGAGCCTAGGGTTGTTTGTGTAAAATGGAGCAGATTGGAGGCTGCCTTCTTTTTAATATGATGATTTGCTCCTAGAAATGGCAAGGAAGTCCAACTTGAGTACAGCTGTTCAGTACTGTGAGCACCTCAGCGGGCCCACTGAATTTTGTGGTAACTGGAGCTTCTAAGGAGACCTCAAGGGAAGTCCTAAATATAGCACATTGCAGTATCTAAGCTAGAAGAGGTGGTTGTGCCTGACTGTCAAGCCAATATTAAAGAGGAATGGTTGTACTTACTAGCCCAGGCTTCTGTGACTGATAATCCTGGGGCACTGAAACTACCTGAATCAAAGAGGTGAATAGAACCCCCAGACTGCAACCTGTTTTGGTGGAAGCCAGGCATATGTCCACTACAGACAGTGCTGGCAGAGATTTCCATTGTCACTCCTTCCTTTCTTCCCATTTAACCCAATAGCCTATATAAAAGAGGAGCAATGAGTGTCTGATGGGCTTGCTTTTGTCAATATCCCCATCTCTGATCAGATACAGCAAAAGTAAGGGATGATAGAATCTGGACTTGATGAAAAGAAAATGTAGAGCTCACTATTATCAGGTTATTGATGGTGAAACAGATCATATTGTGACTACATCTCTGCTAAGAGCCTCACTTACATGTTGGGAGTGGTGAAAAAGTGGAATAGTGAAAATACCACCTCAGTGAATACAAAATCTGTAAATAATGCAAAGTGAGAAAAAACTAGCTGAATCTACTATTATTAATGTGTATCCAAGTAGTTCTTAGGAGCTCTGGATCAGGACTCCATTGGGCTATGTGGGCTATGTGTTGTACAGACTCAGAAGAAAAAATTACCATTATTTAGAGCTGCACAGCATGAGAGCTCTAGCAAAAGGGACTCCAACATGCAGCATATGTAGCCTATAGAACGCTGAAATGCATTACATAGTCATTTTTCTTTTTACTGTATAGGTACAACTGGGGGAAATGACAGAACCTACTTTTGATCTGAGCAGCCTTCTGTTCAGATCTAGATAAAACTTCAAGTGTATTACCATGTTAAATGTGAATAGTTTACATTGTCCGGGCCCTATGGATCATTGATGCTCCTACATTCTTTGGTGTGTCTCAGTGACCTTCATAATCTATAGCTAATCAGGAGGCTGTGGCCTTCCATCTTTAATATAGGCATGGCAGTGGTTTTCCAGCTTTTGTAATTTCCAGTCTAGACTGCTGGTTGGGCACTCTGCTTATGTTTGTTTATGAAGCCTATCCAGGAGCTCCAGCTAGTACAGAATACAGGTCTGTTGCTGTGTTTGAAGTCTTTGTATTGGCTTCCTGATACAATTCTAAATTTTGATAGGTTTTATTTCTTTGAATGTTCTGTATCAGACCCTTTGAGAGACTGCTTCTCGTTCTACGCCCTATCATAGCATTTAAGATCAGCGTCTTGCCGTTGCCTGGAATTAGACACTCCTCAACAGGCAGTAAAAGTTTCTCAGGTGAAGGTCTCCACATGTGGCGTTTGCTTCCTTTTGAGCTCCTTCAAAACCTTAGTCTAGCAAGCTTCAAACAGCACTGTCTTAATTTTTTACTTGGTTTAATTTTTATCTGATTTTCCTGTTTTTATGTTTTATTCCTTGGCCAGAGGTTGGGGGGTGTGGGGGTGCGGAGGGGGAGTGAAAGTGGCTTTTAATTGTAGCAATTATGTGGTTTACAGCTTATTTTTAAAATGTTTGCTGTTTAATAAGCGCCTAGCTGCTACAGTGATTGGCAATCTAAAAATCTGTACTGTTAAAATGCCATAAAAGTTAATCTCCAGAAACAGAAGTGAAAATCCCCTTGCTTTGTAACAACATAGTTAAATATATAAAAAATACAAGTGCCTTTCTTTTTTGTGTTTCTCTGATAATTCTAAAAAAAAAAAAGACAATGTTAGTGCCACCTACAGAAATGTAATGGTAGCATGTGAGAAAAGACTGAATGCATTTGCCTCTAATTTTGATTTCTAATAAGTAAGAGAGATGTGACGTGCAGGATCATTCTTATGAGTAAGTACTCAGAAAGCAAGGAAGTACAAAACTATTCATTTTTAAATAAGGGGTAGAGGGTGTAAGGAAAGAGCTTAGTTGAATAAGTACAATAACTAATCTTGCAGTTTCAATTTATAATGAATCTGGCATAGGCAAATAATTTGAATTAATACATTACTTTGAATCTGAAAGAATAGACATTTAGGGCCACATTTCCTAAAGCATTCTCTATATTTTCATGCCCTGCATTGTACATGTAAGTTTATAGGTGTTCACATTTGGACATTTTGAAATTTGTACTTTATTTGTGCATTCAGAAAGGGAAACTAGGAGTTTATTCAATTATAACATGGACATTTGAATATTTAGAGTTCCCAGAATGCCTTGTCTTGCACAAACTTAGAAGCTGGGCTGACAATCTGGACCTTGGAATGTTGTTTGTTCAATTATAAGGGTAACACTTTATCAAGTTTTCAAAATATTGAGCTACCCATATGAGCAATAAATAACATGATGAAAATTTTCAACAGGGTATGACTCTTCAGCAACTTTCATATCACAAATAATGCGTCTAAATTGTATGTTCTTCTGATGTGCTTTTGCATTCCTATGCAATGTTTTTAGGTCAGAAACTAAAATTTATTTGCAGCTCTCTTCTGACTCTGTGTGATTAGTGCAAATCACTTAATCTCTATAATTTCTCTCTGTAGCATTAGTAAACTGTCACCTGGACATTGTAAGCCTTGTTTCATTCTTATTTCTAGAGAGCATTAAGCTCCTGGATAAAAGGTGCTGCCTAAATGCAAGTTGATTTTGCCATAAATGAGAATTTAATCTTGAATGTTTTACCTATTTTCGTTTGTTTTGCAGAATGTTGTTCCGGCTGAGGTATCGCTTGTTTGTGTAGTAAAACCTGATGAATTTTGGGACAAGAAAGTTACACATTTTTGTTTTTGGAAAGAGAAAGATAGGCTTGGCTTTGAGGTATGTATAGTCGTTTTTCTTCCCATCAGGAATGTTGACTCTAAGCATGCTAGAATGATACATACCTGATTGAAATAGATATTTCTTGAAGAATGCTTATCAGCGTTCCAGATTGCTTTGTAGATACCTCTGAAAAACTATTGTGACCTATTGCTTTTAAAATATGCTTTAGCTGCAGAAAGAACTTAGGCAGACTATTAAATGAAGTTTCAGAAATGGAGCTTTTCTGCTTTCGTGGTGGTTTTACTATAATGATGATGCTGTTTCATACCACTTTCCGTGCTTTTAGCTACAAAAATTGTTGTATAATGCTGTAGTATATATTCTGTACATGGCTCCACCATTGTGGACTGTTTCGATGCTCCTCTTCTGCTGTCACTCAGGCAAGAGCAAACATTTTGAAGGTACAGTCTGTTGCCTTGCTAAATTAATCTCCTCCGTATACCTCTTAATTTTTGGTATTAGTTGCCAAGGTGTTATGCACCGTATGTTTTTCTAAGATTGTTTATGTTCTGACTTGCATGAAACATTGTGTATATATAAAGGATTGTAAACAAGAATAGTTGCATCCTTTCACCTTTTATAAGGGTAGTGGAGTCGAGGGAAAAGTAAGACTTCATTATGACAAGTAGCATTCTGAATGTGGATTGACCCTTCATACTATCATTGTGAATGAGTTTTGTCCAAACTGAAATTTGGTCTCCTGTGCACATCAGTAGATATAATGTCCAGTCATCCATTTTTCTGCACAAGTAAATTGAAGTGACTTGAGCGGGGACCACCTTTCCTTTAAAAAGGATCAGAAGGAAAACACTCTCCTTTTCTCCCTGATGATAAACAAATGTTTCTTCTTGTTGCTGGGGTTATAACATATTCTCTGTTTCCAAATATCCCTATAGCAAATATAGAAATGCAATTTAAGGGAGAAAGGGAAAGGGAAGGTAGCAGCCCAAAGATAGACACAACATTGTCTTCTATGACTGGAGAGAAATAACTGTCTACTTAATATGTAAAGTGTAAGATGTCCCTAAAGATTTCACCACTAAGAAGAAAGAGAGCACTCTAAATAATTCATATGGAATTTAGAGAAGTTCAGGAAGCATTTGAAGTTGTAGTAGAAAGAAAGTTTTTTCCCATGTCATCCTGTAAGCCATTCCTCTTTTTGTTCTTTTTCATTCTTATTAGCTGTAAACATTACAGGCTCAGTGGTTTGAAATTAAGCTCATATACGCTTCTTTTCTACATCCCTTTCCTAAAGGTCCTTCTTGTGACTTAGCTAGAATATCTTTCTAAACAAATAAGCAGAATAACTTAAGTAAAAATCTGATATGCTAATAAGGCAAAGTCAGTGTTAAATAGTAATATGGATGGGGGATTTTATTTAACTGCAAGGGTTTGTTCAACACCAGTCATTAAGTTATAGTTAAAATCAACTAAATACAATAAGGATAACCATTTAATGAAGAATGTTCTACCTGAGTGGTGCTAGTGTAGGTCATTTGTACTGGTGAAATTAAACAAATGTGTTTTAAAATACAGTAAACGCATGTGTCAAATGAGTAGTCCATAGTGAATTATTTTGAGGTGGAAAGCACAGAAAAAGTCCAAGTGCTGAAATGTCAATGCTCTGTTCTTTTCTGGTCAAGAGGAAAGCTTTTTCAACAAATCTTTCCTAGTGACTCTTGTACTGTGGCTTGGGGAGTATGCACTCCAGGATATACAGGTCAGAGATCAGTGAATAGAGACATGATATACTGCAGTCTTAAAAAATCCATTGTGAATGAAATGTCTAAATTCAACATGTAGTTATCAGCTATTAAGGGCTGTTCTGTAATACAAATCTGAAAATATATCTTTTTCAAAAAAATTGAATAGAAAAAATCAAGGAAAAGGAAGCACAGTGGGCACCTTCCCTCCTCTCCTCCATCAAAGGTGTGGGAGAAGTTATAAAAACTTTGCTTTCTTGGCAAGAGGTTGCCTTTGGCCTGATGCATCCAGTTTTGTCATTTTGCAGCATTGTCTGACTTGAGCTCTGTTACTCTCCCCTGCTTCATGTTCTCTGTTTCACTGTACAGTAACACACAGAGTAGGCAATGGGAAGAGTGAAACATGGGAGAATAGGAGCAATTGGTGATTTAATTTTTGTTTCTTTTTTATTGTAACAAAGGCTTATTTGCACATACATCTCAGCTATGAGGACTGATTGCTGGTTAATCAATAGAAAACTGTCATACCTAATGGCTTCCTCTAAAATGGGGGAGAAGATTATTAATAAATATACTCTAAGGTTGGTATTGAGACTAGTGTAATTTAGTATTAATGATTTTGGAGGGGAAAGCAGATTGCTAGTTCAAGTGTGCCAATGAAGGAATGTTGTTTGTTACTATAAGCTATAGAGGGTTGTGAGAAACTTGTATGTCTTTAAATGCTTTGGGAAGCATGAAGGACAGACGAGAAGGACCAGCCAGCATAATGGAATGTGAAATGTAACTTGAAAAAGTGTTGGGAAATTGAAGGATAGGAATTTAAGGGAACTTTTTTTAAAAAACACCTTTTTTACAGAGCATATAGTCTGCCTATGACATTCACTGCCACAGGAAGTGAGACAGTTACTATTACTAGATTTTCAAAAAACTGTAGGAAACTTGGACAGCAATAACATTTGTGGCTACGCTAGTTAAAATAATTACATCTTATACTTCGGGACACAATGTAATCTTAAGCAGATTTCCTCTCTCCTCTCATTCAGTATTGCACACCTGGCCATTAATTTCTTAGGCTATTTGTCCACACAAATTGAGTCAAATTCTGAGCAATTATTTTAAAGAGAGGCTTACTGTTGGGGGAATAAGAGGGGTGTCCCTCAACGCTGATCCATAATCCTTAGCCTTATCCCACGCTTAAGGATGACTTCATCCAGATCATCAGTAACATCTTAGAGTACTGCATTACTGGTCTCTTTGATTAAGATTCTGAGCTGCACTTAGCCTTACTCTGTGTGCCTTCAACACACATTCATCTTCTCTTCAGAGTTCAAATAATTGTTTATATTTCCTCAGGAGCACTCGCAGCAGTAATTTTAGAGAATTGTAAATAACTTCAATGTAATTCAAATTAAACAAAGTTTATTCAACAGAGAAAATAGAGAATCAGTGAAAATAAAGCATATTTCAAAGCTGTGTACTTCAGACTCAGGTTATATCAAAATTTGCTGTTCAGGCAGAAATGTGACAGTTTGTTTTTGTTCTTAAGTTGCTAGTGAAGGTGTGAGTGTAACATTTATATATTCTGTGATCAGACCTGTCTTTGCTTTGTTTCTGGCTCAGTTGTCCTATCTACATCATGTGCCTCGTGGGTCTCTTCCTGAAATGCATTTTATATGCCATTCACATTGCACACTTTGTACACAAGAGAGGCTGTGTCTACATTACTCTAATGCCAGTACAGCTGCAGTGGGACCATTATGATAGGTAGGGTCTAGGCAGAGTATTAGTTTAGGTAGGTTGGCCACCAACATTTTAACTGTTGTTTTGATGCATAAACCTGGTCAGAGCAGGTCGACATGACAAGATGGTAAGTCATATTTTTTGTCAGTGGCACTCTATTTCTACTACTCTTGGAGCTCAGCTAATATTAGCAGTGAGAATTTTTGGGGAGAAGGGGCTAATGTAAGTAAAGTAATTCACTCATATTTTAATCCTGACCCCCACAAAATATTTGAAGTATGAGCGGGCTCCTTGTGATATACATTTTCTTGAAGTTGTCATCTTACGACGGTATCCTGATGGTCTGGAAGCAGCCGCATTATGCTGTCTTTTGGTTCACTCTGATTATAGCAGTACACAACATTAATGGCATCTCTATTGAGTAGATTGTATGCCACCTCTGCTACCAGTACAAGTTGTATAGAAATGTAGCTAATAAAAATGCTTCTGTATTATGCTGACTGGTGTTAGAGAACATTCTTAGATATATCAAATCTCTGAAGGTGTCACACAGACCATATAATTGTTTATCAAATAAGATTCTTTGCAGATGGAAACTGAGAAAATGCCAATCCATCATCCCTCTCTTTCAGATTAAATATCTTTAAAATAATACATAGAGATTTAGTATGAGCGTCAGAACGAACTGCACCTCAGATTCTCTTGGAGTTCACCCTCCCTTCCCCCTGCTTTCATGCCTTTACCTTCCCAGTGGTGGAATCCTGAGGTTTTCCCACTCTTACAGTGGGTCTTGGACTACAGTGTTCTGTGTATCAGCCATGCCAACCAAACAGGTATAACAGAGTCTGGCACCTGTGCTTCTTCCTTGGGGACGGGGCTGTGATCAGTGATGTATAATAACCACAGAGCTGCCTTAAAACCAAATATCTTAACTGTCAGAACAAAGCATAACATAGAAGAATTTTAAATCAGAAAGTCTCTACAGATATATATCTTACCTAGCGTCCTAGGCAGACCGCTCTTGTCCCAGATACCTTATCTCTGAGGCTCTGGGCCTTGATCTCTTCCCCAAAACAGTTCTCCAACAACTCTCTTGTTTACATGAGGAAGAATGTCTTTTTAAACCCTACTGTGGTTCCCTTTGCTAACCTCCTCCCCATGGAGACAGTTGCTCCTTGAGAAACCTGTCTGACAGACCCACCAGTCCTTCCATATGAATGGCTCTTGCACTATGTCTCAAATGTTTGCTGAGAAGTATTAATCAGGATGCACCTCCCTCTTCCTGGGTGCATTTCATGACAGTCCAGCTATTGAATTACATCAGTATGTGCATACAGAAAATATCACAATAACCAGGTCAACACATAAACTTGCATTATTATGGGCAATTTTTCACAGTGAGTGTGGTGTTTTAACATACCAAATTATGTGAAACTTTCTGCTTAGATGAACTCCTTGTCCATATTTTTGACATGGTTCCTTGGCATTTCTGTTCCTTCACATACAAATATAGGAGGGAAAGTTGTTTCCAAAAATTAAGATTATATTATTCTAGTAGTATCCTACGGTTTAATGGTGAATGGAAGAGAAATGGCAAATCACAACTAGTAACAAGAAATAATAGGATGACGAAACACATCTTTTATTTTGGATCATGGACTAGTAAGGCCATTGTGCGACTGAAATTTGTCTTGGGTAGAAGCAGATCAGTGCCTAGATCAGTGGTTCTCAAACTTTTGTACTGGTGACCACTTTCACAGAGCAAGCTTCTGAGTTTAACCACAGACACAGACACAGACACACACACACACCCCTTATAAATTAAAAAAAACCCTTTTTTATATATTTAGTACTGTTATAAATTCTGAAGGCAAAGTGGGTTTGTGTTGGAGGCTGACAGCTTGCCATCCTTCATGTAATAACCTGGTGACCCCTGAAGGGTCCCAACCCCCAGTTTCAGGGAATTCTTTGGACACCTACCTCCTCTCAAACTACTGCTTGCCCAAGTGTGGAATAAAGGAATGGATTACAGACTTTAAAGTTGGAAAATCTAGTTATCCTAATTTCAAGAGCTAAGAATCAAAAGAAGACATACTAGTCTGTAGGAGTAGTGGAATACCAGCTCTTGAAGAAATATTGCAGGGGGGAAGTTTGTATGTCAAAACTAGCTGTTCATTTTAAGCTCAATTTTAACATTAACTACAGACTTGTTCCTACTTCAACTCCACGCTTCGTAGCTACAGGATGGGCAAGTTGTTTTGTTTCAAAAACAGATTGAATGAACTGCTGTGTATGAGTTCAAATGAAGTCTTACGGGTATTTATGGAAAGGCTTGTGACTTTTTTGGTAAAGTACTTCCAAAATATGTTCTGTTTATTCCATCTGTCCTGTTATTCAGAGCTTAATAAAATATATTACATTTTATATAGAGAGTTCACAAAACCAGCTTACCAAAACTTATTTTCTTAATTTGTTACAGGTTATTTTAGTATCTGCCAACAAGTTGACTCGATACATAGAACCATGCCAACTGACAGAAGATTTTGGAGGGAGCCTTTCCTATGATCACATGGACTGGTTGAATAAGAGGCTGGTTGGTTTTCTGTGTTTTTGTTTTTTTGTCTTTCAGACTTTAAGCTCTCTGCGGCATGGACTATATTTCTCTGTGTGTACACAGTTTTTACCACATTTTAGTTGCTACCTCAATGTTTTTAGAATACATTATTATGCAGTAGAATGAGAAAAATGCACTTTAAGTATGTAAAGAGTCTCTTATTATTCTAGTAGAAATTTTAATTTATTCCAGAGAGGGCAAAGCAGATGTAGTTATGTTGTTTAAAGAGCTGATTTATTCTTTAGGTTCGGCTGCATATTCTCAGTGTTGAAAAATTCCCCAGGAGTGTGGGGAACAGGAGCAAAGAATGCTGGGGGACTTGGAGTGACCTGGGTTTGGGAAGAGAGAGAAGGCCCGTACCAACCCCAGAATGCACTTTTTCTTCGTTTCCCAGGAAGTGTTTTAAGATAAGGCTTCTATGGAGCTATAACCCGATTTAAAAGCTGTCCTCCGTCATGGTGAACCCCCTGCAATCCAGTTGCCCTGGTAGATACAGGCATGCAATTTATACTCGGGGGTAGATCTGCCCCTAAATTGTTAATAGATTTAAATTATTTAGGGGGGCATTGGTATGTACACATTTCAGTATATTTTAATTCTGTTGTTTATTGAACTGTGTTTTGAAAATTAGATTTTTTTTTTTAAAAAAAAATGCATTTTTAAAGTAAATTCTGATCTTGAAAATGGAATAATGTCCCCCCCCAATTTGGTTGTTTTTGTACAAGATAATTTTAAAAGCAGACCAACTGCTTTGGTCTGAATATGTTTTCAACCGTGGAAACTGAAGTCTTTCCAGCTAGCTGCAAAACTGGTATAACACAAGTAATTGTACTACTATGATAAGAAAAGCTGCACATTGGTATGTCTTTACTCGAGGGCTGTGGTTTTCAACCTGTTGTCCACGGACCTGTGGGGTCATCAGACTGTGTCTGTTACCCAGTGTTTTGAGAACCAAAGCAGTGGTAACTTAACTGTTTCTATTCAGGCAGTATCAGGAATAAATCAGTGGGGTTCCATCTAATAAATTATTGATACAAACGAGTGCTTTTACCTAAAGCTAGTCTTTTGTTGGGTCTTAAGCATGTGTTCACTTGCGTGTGCACCCATGCTATAACAGTAGGCTCAGAGCACCTCAGGTGTGTTTAGTTACCCAAGTCTGCGATATTTTCAAGTAATTAACAGCCAGGTTTCTGGGGGCCCTTCTTTCACCCAGCAGCTCCTAGGGACTGTTCCTTGCCTGAAGAAAAGCTTCCTCAAACTGCTCCCAAGTGTATTTTTTTGCTTAGTTTTTTATAGTTAACTTAAACAAAGCACATAACTCACAGTAACTCCTAGTGGGTCACCATAGTAACCCCTAAGTCACCAATTCTTTTCATTTTAGCAAACTACTTATTATTTCTTCTTCTTAAAACTTTTCTAGTATTTTTAATTATAACAACAATAAAATGTATATGTCGGGGCACTTAAAACCAAGGTTGGCTGTCCAAACATTCCTTCCATTTTCATAGTACATTAACTCTCTGCTCCACCCTCCCACTCTGATTAGCAAAACTGCCATTTTGCTAGTGTTTGGCCTTGCCTTTCAGAGCACTAAGATTATTGCTAGCTATGTGGTATCTGGTTTTCAGCTAGCGGTGGCTGGACACAAAATGGTTGGCTGCAGTAATGTCAAATTCTGGGGCAACATGTCTACTGTGACCGCAAAAGTTTATCATAAAACAGTGGTTTTCAGCTAGTGATCTGTGGCCCCTGAGGGTCTGCATGCTATGCCTAAGACTTCCAAAGAGGTCAGTACCTTCATTTGAAATTTTTTATGGGACTGCAAATGAAAAAAGGTTGAAAACCACTGCTCTGTGGTAAACAGCTGATCTCTAAAAGGTGAAAGAAACCTATCACTTTGTTTTCTTCAGTTAAATGTCTCAAAAGTGCTTTTCGTAGACAAGAGGAGCATCCTTAGAAAGCATAAAGCTGTGTTTATTTCCATCCTTGACTCAGACTTCCAGTTTGCTTCCACTGTGTGTGTGATCCTGGACCCTGAACTTACCTTCTCACAAATCTGTAAAAGTTTTTTTACCTCTGAAATACCACCGGATTCGTGTCACTACTTTAATTCTGCTTCTGGTGAAATCCGCATCCAGGCCTTCACCTTCTTTTACCTTCAAAATTGCCACTCCCACCTCTGATATCTCCCCAAGTCCAGTACATGTTAGTGTGAAATCTTGCTGCGGACTACTACTTCTGCATATTTGCAATAAGCTTACAAACATGTCACCCCTAGGTGACATAGGAAGATAGAGGCCAGTCCTCACTGACTGGCCTCCATCTTCCTATTCATTTCAGGATTCAACTGAAATTTTTTCTACTGATACTGTCTTACAGATATGTCTGTCTGTCTATCTTTCTTTCTTTTTGTTACCTAGCACTTGACTCCTTTCTCTTCCTTCATATACCCTCCATAATGTAAGTGCGAGGGCTTTCTCCTTTGTTGCTCCTGCCATTTGGAACAGACTTTCTGAAACTAGACAGAATCAGATCTCAGCTGAAAAATGTTTTCGTTGACTAAGTTCTGTTTTATTACTGTATTTAGCATTGTTCTACAGCGTATGAAACATGCTGTAAAGTTATATTGTATTGAGAGGGCTGTCCAATTTCATGTCCAGAGGGCTCGTTATTGATGATGACTGGATGAGGTACAGAAACTTCATCTCCATGTCAAAGATTAGGAGTTGATGAGGTGAGTAGCAGCTGAAGGTTGATTATCCATCTCTAGTGAAATGAGTGATTGGTGTCAATCCAGTTCCTAATGGACAAGAATGCAGATCGCACAACCTTATTCCTATTAGAACGATTTGATGCTCAGTTTTCATAAAGAACTCAAAACTCAGAGAAACTGAACAAGTACATGCAGTCACTGATTTTATAAGTTTTGCTCTCTGAGATCAGAAAACAATACACTTCAAGGAAACGTGACCAAGGTATTTTTTACTTATAGCCATGTGCTCCTTTGTACTGTTACCAGTAACTTTTAGAAATAGACCAAAGCTGGAAATTCAGATAACAGTTGATGTACTTAATCCATTTTTCAGTGGACAGATGTTCATATAACATATCCCCACCACAGTCTTTAAGAGGTAGTTGTAAAAAAGGCAAAGGATTAAATGGACTGGATAAGTAACTATGGCAATGAAGATTTAAGCTTTGAAAGATTCTTCAGGGTCTTGTAAGCATTTCAAAATTCAGTCCTATCTTGAATGTATTCTAATATAGAGTGTCTTAATTCCCTGGAGAGTCTGACACTGCAGGCCTCTGTCATTGAAGGGAAATTATATTTTCTAACCTTTTCCTATACCATCTGAGTCTAAGAAGTAATTACTTTGTCAGGTGTGAAGCATATTAACAGAGCAATATCTATAAATTTGAACTGGTAGTGTCAAACTGCATCTTTCACAAGCACTAAATGAATTTCTTTCTCTTTCAAAAATAAATTTTCTTTTAATTAAAAGTATTTTTATTTAGGTATTTGAAAAGTTTACAAAAGAGTCTACATCATTATTAGATGAGCTTGCTTTAATTAACAATGGAAGTGATAAAGGAAACCAACAGGAGAAAGAGAGGTATGTGGATTGCTTTTTAAAATAGACATGTTTCAGCATAAATCTTAACTACCAGTTCAGCTGCGATATGAAAGTGTAACGTGAAGGGACTGGTAGACAACACAGGTGTTTTTCAGCAATTTGTTTTCTAGCAGGAACTAAGGTCCTGATTCTGCTACTGACTGCATGTGGTCACGCTCCTGTTCCTGTGCACAGTCAATTGCAGGTTCAGGCCTTCACAGGTAAGTAAGCAAGATGTGCTTGATCCCAGTGATGTCCCTTCACGTTCTCAATTTGGGAATGACTAATGAAGTGAAGCCCAAACTGTTAATGTGATGATCTGCTGTATGACTGATGGCAGCAGGAGCTTTGATTAACAAGTTTTTCACTGACCCTTTCATCCCTAGCTTCTGTGTTTTTTGTGTTTTAAGTGAAAGGAGACAAAATGGGAAGAGTCAGCACTGAAGCATAAGCCTCAAGTTTCAATTTATTGACTCTAGTTTTTTGCAGTCAGATTCTTCCTATTATATTAAGCACAGTATACATGCTAAGATTTAAAAACTGCTAGTGATGATCACAAACTGCCAGAGAGAGAGGGCTCCAAACAGGAGGTCACTGCGACTCTATGCATTTAGTCAGATGTGGGAAATAGGGAAAAGACACAGAAATGAGTTCTGTATAAAAGTTCTAAATGACGCAGGTATCTGAATTTTTGGTATATATGTGGGGTGGTAAAATCTGATCTTTTGTGTAAATAGAAATGCAGGACTTTTCCTAGTGCAATAAAACTTCTTTGAAAATTATTATACGTTATTGATCTATAAATATCCACATTATTAATATATCTGTCTGTCTTGTCTTTAAATACCAAAGCAACTAGACCATGTTAATAAGCAATTGCTTGCCAGATTTAATTTTGTTTTTAATTATTTATTTGCATTGGCATATTAATGTACCAAAGTGTTTTCATTCATTTTTATCTTTAATAACATATTATTATGTATATGTTTACAAAGAGCCACAGAGCCCAGGGATGGGTAAGATGATGGGCTAGGACTCAGCAGATCTGAGCTCAGTTTTAGGCTCTGCTAGAAACTCCCCATGTGACTCTGGGCAAGTTGCTGAAGTCCTAATCCTTCACTGTCATTGATGCTAACAGATCACAGTGCAGGAGTAAGACTTTTATCTCCCCATTCCCATGTGTAAAATATGGATAATTACAGTTTTTCTCCCACCCTTTGTCTTGTCTTCTACAGATGGCTAGCTTTTTGAGGCAGGGACTCTCTCTTACTATGTGTTTATAAAATGTAGCCACAATCTCAATTGAGGCTTCTTAGTGCTATTGTAATACAGCTAAGTAATAAGATTGTGTACTTTTTTTATTACAAGGTCTATGGATTTAAATTTTCTTCCATCTGTTGATCCAGAGACAGTACTACAGACAGGTACAGTTCAATTGAATATGATCGTTTTTTGGCCACTACTGTAGTTTTATTTATTGCTTTTAATTTTTTTGTGAAAGCGTAAAGGATGAGATGCTAATATCTTAACTACATAGTGGAATAAACTTAATAATAATATATTAACATTTGAATTTAAAAAACTTTTAAAATGTATGGTGATAAATGGAAAAAACTCTGTCTCATCTCTTTGGACAAAAAAGTTAGTCACGGTCTTAACAATTTAATATTCTTTGAAGTAGCACCAGGCCTAATTCTTTTTTTTTATTGTTTAAATTACATACATTGCCTCTGAAATATGTAAGTTGTCATCACTGAAGAATGAGTTATTCTCATTAGCCACCAAATGGTTGTAGTACAGACTGCATTTCCCCCCTGATGACACTGAATTTCCTCCCTGATGACACTGCAGGCCTCTGTCATTGAAGGGAAATTATGGTTCTGACAATTTGCCTCAGTCTAGTTCTGAGCGCCATTTGTACAAGTGAAATGTCCCCATGCCTGTTCTGCGCTTACCTTCTCTCTTGAGTGTCATCAACACAATTAAAAATTATATAAGAATTTTTTTTCCTATTACTAAATAAACCAGTTAAATAATGGTAGATTTGAACTAGAAAGATCCTGCTTTGGATAAAAGGAAATAAGGCATAATACAGAGATCATGGTCTTATACTCTAGGATAGAAATATTGGGAACATTACCTCAGCATTTCACTATCTGTGAGTCATATTACATTAGAGGTGACTTAGGTCAGTGTAAAGGACGTGGTAGTGTTGACACACATGTTAACAAGTCGACTTAAGGCAGTTTCCTGAAATTAGTCCTACTGAAATCAAGATCTTACTAAAGTTAAAGTGTAGAAGGTGACTGTGGTTTTCTCATGGGAGATGAAGAGTTTGGAAAGGAACAGAGGTCCAAAAAACCCAAGATTTTAGTGTAGACCAGGCCTAAGATTCTCATAGACTGGTCCTGGATAAGCAAAGGAATAGGCTAAGAAACTGCAAGGAAGAGTCTTGGTAAAAACGTTGTTTTGGAATCAAAAATGCTCTGTGTGAATATTTTCCATTAAATATTACAAAATCACTAAAGATGACAAAGAAAAAATACAGAGAACCTCAGCTATAGCTGAATTCATCAGTGCTTTCAGCTCATCCATTATATCTAAAAATGAGGATGGGGAGGAAGTGGAAGTGTGAACGCTGTTTTGTGTGTGTACACAGTGGCTTGGAGAGACCCAGCATGTATTGTAGAAATGAGAGAGTCAAAATTGTGCTTAGGTTTAAATAATATAAAGATACAATCGCTATTTTGCATTCAGTGTGTGTGTGTGCGCGCGTGTGCATGTGTATAAAAGTTTATTTCCAGAGGTAAGCCTTCTAGATGTTAGTTGTACTTTAGGCTATAGGAAGTCAAAATTCTTTCACTCCTGAGAACTACTAGAAAATATAAATTGGTTATCTTTTAGAATATTGGTCAAATTTAAGGAAGACGGTTTGCTTTCAGATGGTGATTTTGGTGAAAAAAAATCCCCTTAACTTCCTTTTCCTATATCTACTACTCTCTCTTCACATTTTCAAAACCACTAACAAGGCATATAAACAGAAGAACATTTTATATTAGAGTTTAATTTAGTAGAATCAGTAGAATTGAAGGTCTGATTTACTCTCTAGGCGAGGCTGAGAGCTAGGACCTTCTTGACAAGGCATCCAATCAACCCGTAACCAGAGGGCGGAGCTACTCAGGCAGAGAGAGGCTTTAAAAAGCCCTCTCTCAAGTGATCAGAGGAGCTAGTGAACAGGAGCAGCTAATGGGAGTTTGGGGAGGGATTTTACACGGGCGAGTGTGAGCAGGGGCTAGATACACCTAACATTGTTTGCACTTAGAGGTCAAAACACCACTTCATAAAAACAAAGCACCAACAAGGAAACAAGCTTCGGGAGTAAAAAAAAAGAGAGCAGGCAGAAGTCCAGCAATAGAGTGGGCTACCCAGTTTATTGCACCCAGTACAGCGTGTATGATTACCTGCCCTATGAGCTGGTGGGGTATTGTATGCATTTGGTACAAGGAGCTCCTGGCCCCCAGAGACTATGTATGCACTTGGGAGACCAGGGTGACTGAGCTGGAGAAGCTAAAGGAGATACAGAGGTACATGGATGAGACTTTCCAGGACACAGTAGAATGGTTCCACCCCCGGTCTGACAACCTGTGTGCTGTTGAGGAGGATGAAAGCCTCAGGGAAGGAAAGCATCCAACTGGAGCAGAGCTCAACCATTCCCTAAGTTGGGACCCTCCTCCCAGATGATGATGTGGTATCCTCTCGCACTGAGGTTACTTCTTCAAGGGAGGGAACACCAGTTATTAGGAAGAGACAGGCATTAGTAATGGGTGATTCGATCATTAGAAATGTAGATAGCTGGGTTTGTGGTGATCGGGAGAACCACATGGTGACTTGCCTGTCTGGTGCAAAGGTTGCGGATCTCTCAAGACATCTAGATAAGCTTATGTGTAGTGCTGGGGAGGGGCTGGTGGTCGTGGTACGTGTAGGTACCGACGACATGGGGAAGGATAGGGGAGAGGTCCTAGAAGCTAAATTTAGGCTGCAAGTAGGTGATGAACTTGAAGACCTCCATGGTAACATTCTCTGAAATGCTTCCAGTTCCAAGTGCAGAGCCAGGCAGAACTAAAGGTTCTCAATGCGTGGATGAAACGATGGTGTAGGGAGGAGGTGTTTAGATTTATTAGGAACTGGGGAAACTTCTGGGAGGGGGAGCCTATGCATGAGGGATGAACTCCACCTACACCAAAATGGAACCAGGTTGCTGGCGCTTAAAATTAAAAAGGTCGTAGACTAAACTAAGGGCTGGGGGAAAGCTAACAGGTGCAAAGGAGCATGTGGTTCGGACATCTTAGGGGAGGATCTAAAAATGGAGATTCCCTATATCCTAATAAGGAGAGGAGGATGGAAAATGATAAAATACAAGGAGAATCTGTTGAGAAACAGTGAAATGAAAAAAAGTCCCATTCAGTTCCATCATGCAATAGGGGATAGCCAAAAAATGACAAGTTTTTAAAATGCTTATATACCAATGCTAAAAGTCTAAATAATAAGATGGGTGCACCAGAGTGCCTAGTATTAAATGAGCCAATTGATATAATAGGGATCACAGAAATCTAGTAGAATGAGGATAATCAATAGGACACAGTAATACCAGCGTACAAAATCTGTCGGAAGGACAGAAGAGGTCATGCTTGTGGGGGAGTGGCATTATATGTGAAAGAGAGCATAGAATCAAATGAAGTAAAAAATCTTAAATGAACTAAATTGTACTGTAGAGTTGGTATGGCAACCCCCATCTTTTCATGTTCTCTCTCTCCTTATATCTTCCTACTGTATGTTCCACTCTATGCATCTGATGAAGTGGCTTCTAGCCCACAAAAGCTTATGCCCAAATAAAGGTGCCACAAGTACTCCTCATACTTTTTATAGAATCTCTGGGGTTAGTAATACCATGCTTGAAAAATAAGAATATAGCAGTAGGACTATATTACAGACCACCTGACCAGGGCGGTGTTAGTGACTCTGAAATGCTCAGGGAGATTAGAGAGGCTATTAAAATAAAAAGCTCAATAGTAATAAAGGGGAATTTCAACTATCCGCATATTGACTGGGTACAGATCACCTCAGGAAGGGGTGCCAAGATAGTTTTTTGACACCTTACATGACTGCTCCTTGGAGCAACTAGTCCTGGAACCCACAAGAGAAGAGGCAACTCTTGATTTAGTCCAAAGTGGAGCACAGGATCAAGTCCAAGAGGTGAATATAGCTGGACTGCTTGGTAACAGTGACCATAATATAATTAAATTTAACATCCCTGTGGTGGTAGGGTGACCAGATAGCAAGTGTAAAAAGTCAAGATGGGAGTAGGGGGGGGTAATAGGTGCCTATATATTAAAAAAAAAAAAAAAGCCCCCAAAATCAGGACTGTCCCTATAAAATGGGCCGTTTGGTCACCCTATGTGACAAAGAAAACTCCACAGTGGCCCAACACTGTAGCATTTAATTTCAGAAAGGGGAACTACATGAAAATGAGGAGGTTAGTGAAACAAATTAAAAGGTACAGTGCCAAAAGTAAAATCCCTGCAAGCTGCATAGAAGCTTTTTAAAGACACCATAATAGAGGCTCGACTTAAAATTATATCCCAATTTAAAAAACATAGTAAGAGAAGGAAAAAATAGCCACGGTGGTTAAACAACAAAGTAAAGAAGCAGTGAGAGGCAAAAAGGCAATCCTTTAAAAAGTGGAAGATAAAGCCTAATGAGAGAAATAGAGAAGAGCATAAACACTGGCAAATGAAGTGTAAAAATATAATTAAAAAGACCAAAATAGAATTTGAAGAACAGCTAGACAAAGACTCCAAAAGTAATAGAATTAAAAAAAAAATACATCAGAAGCAGGTAGCCTGCTAAATCACCGTGGGGCCACTGGATGATCAAGATGCCAAAGCAGCACTCAAAGACGATAAGGCCATTGTGGAGAAACTAAATGAATTCTTTGCATTGGTCTTCATTGTTGAGGATGTGAGGGAGATTCCCAAACCCTGAGCCATTCTGTTTGGGTGACAGATCTGAGGAATTGTCTCAAATTGAGCTGTCATTAGAGGAGGTTCTGGAACAAATTGATAAACTAAACCATAATAAGTCTTCAGGACCTGATGGTATTCACCTAAGAGTTCTGGAGGAACTCAAATGTGAAATTGCAGGACTGTTAACTGTCATCTGTAACCTATCATTTAAATCATCTTCTGTACCAAATGATGGGAAGATAGCTAATGTGATGCCAATTTTTAAAAAGGGTTCCAGAAGTGACCCTGGCAACTATAGGCCAATAAGCTCCACTTCAGTACCGGGCAAATTTGTCGAAGCTGTTGTGAAGAATAAAATTGTCAGACACATAGATGAACATAATCTGTTGGGGAATAGTCAATGTGTTTGGTGAGGCATGATTTTCCTTTACAAAAATCTACTAGAATTCTTTGAGGGGGATCAAAAAGCATGCAGACAAAGGAGATCCAGTGGATATAGTGTATATAGATTTTCAGAAAGCCTTTGACAAGGTCCCTCAGCAAAGGCCCTTCAGCAAAATAAGCAGTCATGGGATAAGAGGGAAGGTTCTCTCATGGACTGATAACTGGTTAAAGATGGGAAGCAAAGGGTAGGAATAAATGGTCAGTTTTCCGAATAGAGAGAGGTAAATAATGATGTCCCCCAAGGATTTGTACTGGGCCAGTCATGTTTAACATTCATAAACAATCTGGAAAAAGGGGTAAACAGTGAGGTGGCAAAATTTTGCAGATAACTATCTTGAGTAGTTTTGTATTAAGTCCCAGGCACACTGTGAAGAGCTACAGAAGGATCTCTCCAAACTGGGTGACTGGGCAACAAAATGACAGATGAAATGTAATGTTGATAAGTGCACATTGGAAAACATCCTAACTATACACATACAATGATGGGGTCTAAATTAGCTGTTACTACTCAAGAAAGAGATCTTGGAGTCCTTGTGGATAGTTCTCTGAAATCGTCCACTCAATGTGCAGCAGCTGTCAAAAACGTAAACAAAATGTTGGGAATCATCAAGAAAGGGATAGATAATAAGATAGCAAATATCATATTGCCTCTAATAAATCCATGGTACATCCACACCGTGAACACTGTGTGCAGATGTGGTCGCTCCATCTCAAAAAAGATATATTGGAATTGGAAAAGGGCAACAAAAATGATTAGGGGTATAGAACAGCTTCTGTATTAGGAGAGATTAATAAGACTGGGAATTTTCAGCTTGGAAAAGAGGTGACGGGGGGAGTAGTGGGGAATATGATCGAGGTCTATAAAATCATGATAAAGAAAGTAAATAAGGAAGTGTTATTTACTCCTCCTCATAATACAAGAACAAGGGGCCACCAAATGAAATAAATAGATAGTAGGTTTAAAACAAACACAAGAAAGTATTTTTTTCAAGCAACGCACTGTCAACCTCTGGAACTCCTTGCCGGAGGGTGTTGTGATGGCCAATACTAAAATGGGGTTCAAAAGGGAGCTAGATAAATTCATGGGAAGTTAGATCCATCAATGGCCATTAGCCAGGATGGGCAGAAATGGTGTCCCTAGCCTTTGTTGCCAGATGCTGAGAATGAGCAATGGGGGGATGGGTCATTTGATGATAACCTGTCTGTTCATTCCTTTGGGGCACCTGCCATTGGCCCCTGTCAGAGGACAGGATAGTGGGTTTGATGGACCTTTAGTTTGATCCAGTATGGCTGTTCTCATGTTTTCAGTTAAATTATTCAAAGACCTTAACATTTCTAGATCAGTTATTCCCAAAATAGAACTTCTTGGAGTCAGTAAAGGGACTCCTGAAACACATTTTGAAAATCTGTTGGAAACTACCATGAATTTGAGAAGGACTCTTACTTCAGTTCAGATTTTACATACTATTCACTTTGTGTGTGCATACTTTTTTGTTCTTCCCCTTCCCCTAAAATATACTGGGCCAAATTCTGTCCTAATTTGCAGCCAGTACAGTCCTGTTGACCAAAGACAGTATTTTGCCTGTTGTCTACAAAGAAACACCATTAAATGTGCCAGTACACTACAGTTCATTAGATGTAAGAATATGATATCTGATGACCTTAAAAACTAATTTCTGCTTCCTAATGATTTTAACTGCATCTGTGGTTATTAATTATAACTGTATTGCTCTATTTATCTTTAAAGGTCATGAACTATTATCAGAGTTACAGCAGCGTCGGTTTAATGGTTCAGATGGAGGAGTCTCATGGTCTCCCATGGATGATGAACTGCTGGCTCAGCCGCAAGTCATGAAGCTATTAGATTCACTCCGAGAACAGTATACGCGTTACCAGGAAGTTTGTAGACAACGTAGCAAGCGCACACAGCTAGAGGAGATTCAACAGAAGGTAATGCAGGTAAGCACCAAGATTCTCTTGGTATCATATTTTTTTTAATCATGTAACCTTTTGATTTTTCATGGTTAATAAAAATCCATCTAAAACAAACATGGTTTTAGTCTGTTTAGTATTAGCACATATTACAGACATCTATGGTGTGGTGGAGTGTGTGTTTGTTTTTTGGTAACGTCTAAAACTGTTAAAAATAGTTATCTGCCCTCAATGTATGTAATGTGCCTGTGAGTAATTTGGGAGGCACGTGCCATATAATTCTTTACTGTTTAATTCTAAATATCTGAGAAGTCAGTCATAAGTAGCTTATAGTGATATATTTTTAAACTAGATTCAAGCTAAATATTACACTGTTTCATAGCTTTGTAATAACGTTGAGTTCTCTATTAGACTTCTGTCTGGATTGAATACAATAGACAATTCTATTACATGTTGTTTTTGTTTATATTGAAATTGAGTCTTACACTCAAATCTTTAGATCTGGATAAACTGCAGTTTGTGTAAGATTGAGGGAATTGGAGGGAAAGTTGCTTTACTCAGGCTTCTGTGCTTCCTTTGATTCTGGGGCTGCTACATGCTAATTTTGCCTGATGATCTAATTTGACTGCCTGCTGTGGTTTTCAAAGGGCCTTTTAAACAGGTGTAGAGGTCACTAGAATGCAATAATTTCCAGACAAGCTTTCTCTTCCAAGCCTCCTATGCTGGGGATTCTCCTACACCTAATGAATCCTCAGCTGGTCACTAATGCCAGCTTTAAGCCTTCCTTGCACAGCCACAAGGATAAGTGCCTAGATCGTTATCAAATAAGCATTCAAGAAAAAATATTATGATAGAAGCAAAACTACAAACTTAAAGTTCTTTTTTGAGTGCTAGTCCCTATTTGTATTCGACGTAGGTGCATGGTGCGAATGCACACGAGATTGTAGATTCCTAGCAAATAATTTCTGTTCATCTCTGCCTGTGCAGTTGCTTTCCTCATGCTATGAGCCGAGAGCATAAGGTGTTTTGTGAACTGATGCCTCTGCCATTTCCTCTTACCGCACACCTTGAGTTGAATTCCTCTTTGTTCACAGATTAAGAAAAACAGAGAAAACATACATACATACATATATATAGACACACACACGTATGTACGTACACACACACTATTTAGTATAGTTAGAGTTTTTAGTCTTAGTACAGTTAGTATAACCTAGTTTCTTCCTCCTCCTGCCTCCACTCCCGCCTGCCCCCATGGGGAGTGTTTTCCTTCAGTCAAAGACTATGCCCAGCATCCCAGGGTTTAAGAACTGTCTCTCATTCTCCATGAGCAATGAGCACCAACGCTGTTACCTTGGAGAGGTGAATATCTCAGCCAAGTGCAGCACTTGCTGCTCATTTCTTCCACAAATCTGCAAAATTCAAGGGCTCCAGCTGAGAAAACATCCTATGGAGAAGGCTACACACCCTCAGTCTGAGGAGATTCACCTTTGTCAGCCTCAACCGACAAGCAACGCCCCATCCAAGCATGAGCTCAGGAGTGGAAGCCAGAGATAAGACCGAGGAGTCATTGTCAGGGCTTCTCATGAGAATAAGGGGCGCACTCACGAGCATAAGGACAGATCTTCTGCCAGGATTGCGTCCAAGAGAAGAGATCCTTGCCCAACTCCAGCCAAGTCAGGTGAGCCTGCAGCAGGCAGGTCGTAAGGACTTGTGCCCGCTTAAACCTTCCAGTCCTAAGAGCAAGGTGCTAAGGAGAAAGGATTTGCTGGTACCAGTGTCTGCTCCAATTCCTAAGCCTAAGGATTTGCAATCACAGATGCCATCTAAGAATTCACATGTTAACTCTTCAGCAGTACTGATGAGTCCCTGTAAAGACCTGCTATCCACGATGGCCATGGATGCATTAGATCTGTGAGTCCTGACTACTGGAATGCCCCAGTCTCTGCGACTAACCAAAATGTACACCTTACCAGAGGATATCTTCACCCTTCCTTATCCCCAGTCTTCTTTTGGGTCTGACCTTCCTGAGACATTATGACACCTGAAGTTGAAACTTCGTGAAGGAGATAGGAGTGAGGATAGGTAACATTTCTTAGGCAGGAGCTTTCACCTACCAGCACCAACAACTCTGATGGTTGAATAGGAACAGGCCTTCTCTTCAGAGGAGTTGGAGGTATCAGTTCCAGAGATACCAGAGGAGTTGGATGATCTTTCACTCCCACATGGGAAGGGGAGTTCAGAGACTCAAGAAGTTGTGGGGTCCATTATCTGTCTTCCACCCACATACAGCAACTCAAGGGATTGAGGATACCTATTGCCATGGGGACCCCTCAACTGGTTAATCCTTTATATTGCCCTATTGGGATCCATGGCATCTCTTCAATAAACATCCCAAATCCACCATCCATACATCCCACTGTAGTTTTCCCACACAACACCCACTGGCATTGTTGGAGTTTGAGGGCTAGGATACTAAACCAGATCCTCAGGTGCAGAGTGTTTTTTGTTTTGCTTACCAGATGAGACAGTTTGTCCCATCTTCGCCATCCCTGCCTGATTACCACAGGAAATATCAGGAGTTTCCACACATAGTTACGAATGACCTCCACATTCCACTAGAGGAGGTCCAAGATAGCCAATATTGGCTCCTTGATATTTTATAACCCTCTGGTCCCACTAACGTGGCTATCCTGGTAAATGAGACCATCATGGAACCATCTAGAGTAGTCTGGCACACTCCAGCCTGCAGCACTGTGCCCCCAAAGGGCTTAGAGGCACTGTTTTATACCAGTCAAAGCAGCTGCGTTTCTCTTCACACACTCAGCACCCAACTCCCTGGTGGTGCAAGCAGCCACTAAGAGGTCTTGATTACAGCATTCCAAGACTACACGGGTAGATAAGAGTTCTTGTTGACTTGACACTCAGGGCGTGAGGGGAAGGTGTTGTCGTCTGAGTCTTGGTTCCGTATTACTAGCTACCCAGCTTTGTGAGTAAAACACATTTTTGGACTTCAAGGCCAAACTCCCTCAAGAAGAACATTTCCAGGCCCTCATTGAGGAAGGCCAACTGGGGGCCAAAATAACCATCCAGGGGGAAGTTGATGCAGCTAACACTGCATCTAGAAGGAGAACCCCAGATATAGTCATGAAACATGAGTTTTCACTGCATTCCACAGCATTCCTCAGGAAGGGTCAAAATATAATAGCCAAGTTTTGACAAGTTTGTTTATCAAGAAGACTGATGAGTGTCTAAGCTCATTGAAAAACTCTGGAATAATTCTCTGCTCTCTTGACATTTACACCCGGATGCCGAAGCCACAACACCATAAACAAGTGTACAAGCCATGACCACCTTCCCAGGTGTTCTGCCACCAGCGCTCATTTAACTACTGTGCAAACACCAAAGCATACAGAGACTAGATATACAGCTCTCCACATGACAACCACAACTACTCAACCCCATCCACCATCCAGAAGTTATTTTTGATGGGATGATCAAGAACTGCCTATAGCCGTTGATGTCATCCACCACTGACCACATGTTCTGTCTCTCACCTTTCTATGAAGGTCGCCTTTTTAGTTGCTGTCATCTCATCTGGAAGGATGAGTGGACTGGGAGCACTCATGGCTGACCCTCAGTACACCATTTTTTCTTAAGGAAAATGTTTCCCTTTGCCTTCTCTAGAAATTCATCTCTAAAGTAATTTTCTGAATTTTACGTAAGTCAATCAAAATTTTCTTTCCAAGACCTCATGCTTCTGATGACGAGAGGAGACATTTTACCACCAAAAATATAAATCCAGCAAGAAATTATTTTAATTTGTGTAGTCACTGAAATCCTCAAAAGAAAAGTAAAACCCAGATTCTTCTTCTGATATTTTCAGTTGAAAACAAAAAACAAAAAGTGTAGTGTATAAGGTAATAACACTACTGCATAGCTCACAAATGACATAAGCAGGGCATGGGACTTTTCCTGTAGTTGGATACTATTCAAATTGGCTGAGCAAGAATTGCTGATTGAAATAAAGTTTATAACCTAGCTTGGCAAACTGCCTTCATTAATGCATTTAAATAGACTTGTTTACTGGGGCATCAACCTCAATTTGCATCATTTTGATTAGAAATAATCATCCATTTGCTCTGTCTATGTTACTGATGATGCATAATAAGTGAACAGAATCTTAGCACACATTGAAGCTATGTGTTCTGCTAGTTTATTTAACCAATTTTAAAACAATTGTTGAAGGTATCAAGTACTATAGAAAAATGCAAGAAAACATTGCCTAAATTTAAAAGATAAGGCAACCTGACTAGATTCACAGCTAGAAATATACACAGTGTGACAGCTGCAGTGGGTAAGCTGCCCACCAATGGGAGGAGTCAGCACTTCATTGGTACAAAGAATGGGAGTGAGGAAAAAAAATGGGAACCAGATAATGGGGGCAGCCTAATTAAAAAATAGAAAAAAGATAAGGGGAGAAATGTGACTTTCCTCAGGGTACAATTTGGACTGATGGAGAATTGAGGGGACACAGCTGTCCAATCTGGAGTGCCTTTTACACTGCTTCACTGTGAGAGCAACCACTCCTGGTCACTTTCACACAGCCTCCAGTCTGCAAATCACTCCCAGCTATATTGTATTAGTGCTATAGCCAGCCGCCATTGAGTTACACTGCACAGCAACCCCAGCAAATTCCCAGTCCCAGACTATCTCCCCGAAATGTGCATCTTGTACTGCCTAGCACCCTCCTGGACAGCACAACCTCATATAAAATCTGTCATTTCATTAATAGAAAATGATATGCACAAATCCTGTTATCCTAAATGACATTTCCCAAACATTTCAATCCAAACACACTGGTTTAGATAAAACACTAAAACAACTTTATTAACTACAAAAAGAGATTTTATGTGATTACATGTAATGAGGTATAAAAGAGTTGGTTACAAGAAAATAAAAGATAAAACACAATTAATATCCAACTTGACAAGCTAAGTGATTTCAAAGCAAAAGTCTCACCACATGTTTAGTAATCTTATTGGCTGAAATCCTTTCAGCCAGGATCTCTCCCCAGTCCAGTTATGCTTTTTTTGTCCTTCAAGCGTTGTCAGTGCTGGGAATAGAAATGTAGAGAGAGAGATCTTGGGGCATCTGTCCCCCTTCCTTGTAGCTCTCTTTGTCTATGAAAATCAGCTCTAGATGAAGTTCAAGGCAGATGGTCATGGGGATTGGGAATATCCAGCGGTTTCTTTGCCAAAATGTAAATTTCTTGCTCACATCCTTTTTTCCTGCCAATGAATAGTCAGTTAACCAGGTAATAGTTCATTTGATATGATGCCCGGCTGAGGCATCAACTTGAATTTTTTGTTTTTAAGGAACTGGTTTGTGCCTGCTTTTCTCAGCTTGGAACATGTCTCAGTAATGTTATAAAGTAGAATTTTATAACTTTACATACAAGGTTGCCACACGTATTTTACCAGGACAATAATGATCAGCAAATTGAGTTTTCAAATGATCCCCCACAAAGCATACTTTATACAAAACCCATTATAGTTCTGTAAAAAGGGATGCAGACTGTTACAGAGGAGAGCCCCAAAAAACCTGTATTATCTGTCCCAAATGAATGAACATTGCAAGCTGGCATAATAAGAGTCCTGCCTCCTATGCAATCCTGACTGCAGCTAGTGCAAGGCTTCAGCTGGTGATTCCTCTCTTGGATGACCCTAGTGTTGCTGATTCATTTCACCTGTGATCTTTCCTTCCTTTCCCTCTTTATTTTTTTGCCAATATTGCTTGCCATTTCTATTGTATTTACTGCCAAATCTCCATTTTCTGCTTTCCTCCTCTTCTCTTCGTAGCGTATGTGCAACATGCCTCGGGTGGCACATGACCAGGATTCATCACTGAATTTAGTCTGCTGGTTAGATCATTAGTTTTCCTGGGTTCAGCTGGGTACTGATGTGGAGTGAAAAATGCTGCTTTCCCCTTCTCTGCCTCACTGTGAAGCTTTTAGTTCTCATCCACTTTCAAAAGTTAACACCCTCTTTCACAGATGTTTTCCTGTTCTCCCTCTGTCTCCTTTCTGATCCCTGCCACTTTTCTATTACACTCTCCAGATTTTGCTCTCTTTTTTTCTGTTCCCCTGTATGTAGCTGGTAATGTTTTTCATGTATATCCAGGAACAGTTCTCTTAATAAGCAAGATGTGGGAGCTTCCTGCCCCTCAGTTGATGAGTTCTGTGTATATTTTTTGATTAATTTTAGGTAATTTTTTTCCCTAGAAGGGTTAAGGGAAAAAAAATCAGAAGAATTATTCTACACTCACAAAAATGCACATAAAACATGTCCCCCAGCCACTGCCTGATTTGAAAAACTGTCCCTCGGTAATGGTGGTGTTTCCCTTGTCTCTCATCTCACCACATAGCTTCTTCTGTTTCCTCTCTGGCCTGCATAGAGAGTGCAGGATCCTCTACTGGCTTCTCTCTGCCATACACCTAGCCCATCTCAGCTGGCTACCACTCTCCAGTGCATGTATCTGGCATAGATCTCTCCACTTGCTAAGCTAAGCTCTAGAAGTGACTGCCAGGGATCAGAGGTGTAGAAGCCAGCTGCCAGTAACTAAGAAGATTCCAGTGAGGAATAAAGCAGGAGGCTGCTGAGCAGTAGCATTACAAAATTTCAGGGCAGTTTCCTTGGAAGGGTTTTCTCAGCCAAACTAGGATCATTGATGGGTATACTGGTGGTAGCTTCCCTTCTCTGCCTCTCTCCACTGATACCAGAGGAGACACCATGCAGAATATGAGCAGGACAGGATCTTAAATTGTCAACTCTTTGGGGAAGGGATTGTCTTTGTTCAATTTATACAGCACCTAGCACAATGGGGTCCTGGTTCATGAATAAGGTTCCTAGCTACTACAATAATATGATTGATTGATTAATAATGTTGTCTTGAGGCTTCTGTGTAACCTGTGTGCATTGGGAGCAGAGAAACAGGCTGTTGGAAAGGCAATTGTTTGAAACTGTAGTAAGGCATGGATAATTATAGATCAGTTGACAAAATTGGATGGACTTTCTGAATAATCCAAGGATAGTCATAGTTGCTTTTGCACACTGTTGTGCCACAACCTTCTGTGCTGACAGAGAAGTCAGGGATGAATCCATGTTCTGCCCTTGTTTTCTCTTTGAGGCTGTATTCCCTGAAAAATGGGTATGCACAAATCACTAGCCAACTGAGTTTCGTTGTCTATTTGGACATGTTCTTGTTGTTTAAAAGAAAATCTTTTGATTAAAGAGGAGAAGCTGTTTGCCCCTCTCTTGTCATTGTCTCATAATTTTGGGGTCTCTGGATTCTCAGTTACTTCAGGACTCCTGGGTGGCTTTAGTGATAAGTAGCTTTTTTCAGCTGGCATGGATGTTTCTATATTTCCTAGATGCTTTAATCTTAGAATTTATGTTGTGGGTATAGTCTAATACTTCAAATTTAAATATACTTGAAATATACATCGAGGCCAATATACATAATTTTAGAGGCCATTCTACCATAATTAAACAATTTCCCGACATAAAAATCAAAATGAATTGATGGTCCTTGGTTACAAAAATAACACATTTTGACACTTTTTAATCTTGGGACTTTTCAGCTATTGATTAGACATTAAGACCTTTCTTGCAAGCTGTTTTGCAAAGGCAGACCCCTGAACTTTTAAAAGATATACTGGCATCAGTGAGGCTTCACTTGGGTGCTCCCTTATGTCAAAGGGGTCAGTTTACAGGATGAAGGCCTGTTTTTTATTTGGTTTTTTTTTTTTTTTTTAAAGCATTTTGTGTATTTCTGATATTTTGTACTGAAAACATGCATGTCACCTGTTTGTCCATTAACATAATTGTTCAAAAAAGCAGGGAGAAAACAATTCTCTCTCGTGAGCATACAGATGTGTCCAACACTTCAGCAGTGCTGACACTTGCACTGCAATTCATTGATCTAGGCTAATTTAATTAATCTGAAAATGAAAGAATTTTTTCTTATTGAGAAAAGGGGTTTTTAAAATCCACTTTATTGGCACACATGTAAAATGACAAATATGAGTGTGCCAAATCTTTTGTGAGCTATCAGCGTCTAGCATGAGCTGAGAGCCTAAGATTAATGAGAAGTACATTCTCCCAAAGGCATGTGAAATAGTTGCTTCCAAAGTTACACAAAATATCAAATTTTTACTGAATATGTGGTTCTATTAATTTGAAATGAAAAGTACAAAGAATTTTTAATAGCATGAGTGGAATTTATTTTACAAGCTGTTGAGAATATTTTATTTGTTATCTAAACTATTATTTTATTAACAGGTAGTGAATTGGCTTGAAGGACCTGGATCAGAACAGCTACGAACCCAGTGGGGGATAGGTGATTCAATTAGAGCCTCACAAGCTTTGCAACAGAAACATGAAGAGATTGAGAGTCAGCACAGTGTGAGATATTCTCCCCTTCCCCAAGTTACACCGTGATTATGAGTACATGTAATTAATTGTGAACAATGTATTCCAGTGACAGATTCTTAGGAATTTTGAGCAGGTAGTATTTTATCGGGTATAAAGAGAAGTATCTGCACTGTTTTAATTACCCACTATGTCCATTAGATAGATGTTTATGGTTTCCAGTGTAGATAATAAAACCTAATTATATGCTTTTTGTCTGAGTAATTCATGTTGATGTTTTAAGACACCGTGATAATTTGTACTTTCAGTAAAAGTGAAATAAAAAAAGGGAGAGTAAGCCTGAAAAAATTTTTTTTTATATATGTTTATGATAAGATCTGTGCTGCTCTGGTAAATGAGATGCTTAAATTTGGAGTTTATTTGGCTAGAACCTTCCACTGTCAGTTATCACGGAATGTGGATTTCAGTTAACAAGATTTAAAATATAATTTAGTTTAACATAAAATTTGACAGTTTATTTCTAACTTTGATGACCAAATACTATACGACTTTCCATTGTAAATCTGTTTATAGATACCTTTTGCAGACCTTTAAAGTGCACTAGAAATATCTTCTCTATACTAACTGATTTGTTACTGAGATTTGATTACTCGGCATTCAGCAAGGAGAGGCTGCCTATTGTTTTGTCCTTTCTCTGCTGAATTAAGCTCCCTAAATCACCTACTCTGAAGAGTATAAATGGCATTTTCTTACCCAATGCCTCTGATCATTGTGTGTATAGAGCAGGGGTCGGCAACCTTCTGCGTGCAGTCCATCAGGATAATCTGCTGACTGGCCATGAAACATTTTATTTACGTTGACGGTCCTCAGGCACAGCCACTCCACAGCTCCCAGTGGCCACGGTTCACAGTTTCCGGCCAATGCGAGCTGCAGGAAATGATACAGGCCACAGGATTGTTCTGGCCACCACTTCCCGCAGATTCCGTTAGCCAGGAACGGTGAACTGCAGCCACTGGAAGCTGCAGGGGGTCCATGCCTGCAGACGGTCCATGGAAACAAAATGTTTCATGAAGGACTGCGTGCCAAAGGTTACTGATCCCTGGTATAAAGAGCAACATCTGCTTGCTCTAATAACAAAATAATTGTAATGTTTTATTCATATTAGTATTGTAGAGCAACATAGATAAGGAAAACTGAGCTGAATTCCATTCATGCTTACGCATCATTAACAAAATGAGCTAAATTCTATTGGAGGGCCAACTTTTGTTCTCAGGTCCTTGCAATCCCACGAAAGACTGTGGATGGCAAAGGTGTGACAGGTCTGAATTTGGCCTACAGAATATTTATCACTGTTGATAATGCACAAGCACGAAAGAACGCAGCCTGGCTTTCAGTCCTAGTATGAATTTGAAGCACTGGCAGTTAGAAAAAACATCTTTAGACTTATCAGTTAAGCAAATATGATCTGGAAATCATTGACATATTAAACATGGAATCCCATTTACAAAGTTACTTTTCAAAGTAGTTCTGTTCCTAAGGGTATGGTTACACTTACAAGATTATAGCGCTATAGGTTATAGCGGTCCCCTTATACAGTAATATGTATAGCGCTATTGTATGTCCACACTCAGATGCTCCTGCGGTATAGCACGGCCACATTTGGGGCACTTAATGCGGCATTAAGAGCAGCGCATTAGGGCAGGTATCCCAGCATTCAGCTGGGTGCAACGTGCTTTTTAAACGAGGGGGTGAGGGGGGACGCGTTGTGTGTATGCGGAGGGAGAGAGACAGTGGTTTTTCCGTTTTTCTGAAAGCCTGTCAGTGAGCCTCCGTTCACAGAAGGCTTTGTTTTCACACAGGCTCCCTCCTTAAACATTTGCATTGCTTATCTGCCGAGTTAAGAAAGAAACTCTAAAGAGGTACTTCCGCATTCCTCCAGCCGAGTTCAAAACAAAGGGAAGAGACGTCAATTGCCTTAAATGGCTCCAGGCATCTGCAGAGATCACTTGTAGCGCAGTGGGTGTCCACATTCTTGCTGTAGCGCTACAGCAGCTGCGCTACAGCCCTTATTCCCCATGGGGAGGTGGATTAATAATAGCGCTATAACTCAGCAGTTATAGCGCTATTAGTGCCTTGCCAGTGTGGACGGGGAGTAGGTTATAGCGCTCGTGGGGGCTTTATAGCGCTATAAAGTGCCAGTGTAACCATGGCCTAAGTGTGTGTGCTTGTTTTTGCCCTCTAATCTGAGAGCATCCCCTATAATTGATCTGGAAATAAGCATTTGCTGTCTGTCGTCTTCTCTTCCTCCTTTATCATTTTCCTTTATTTTCTACAGTCTCTCTAGACATTTCTTCCCTCATTCCTAAAATCAAACAGCATGTGTCTGATCTTATTTCCTCTCCACTTCTTTTCCCCTCCCCAACTCCCCTTGCATTATTTTGGAAACGTCTTCAATTTATTATTGACTATATTGCTGTCATGCTGCTTTAGTTTCTGGAATGCTTCTATTTGTTTTTAATATTCTATGTGAATCCAGTCTTGAAAAAAGAACTGCTTTAGATTTCTAGATAATAAGCAATTTGTGACCTATTTCATAGTTTCTCTGCCTTCTAATCTACTTGAGCTCATTGTGTCTAGTCACATTTCTGCCTTTTCTTCACAGTCATGACCTGTGTGAGTCTGATCAGTTTGGGTTTAGAGCTGGTCATTTGACTTAAAGGTCCTTGATTAAGGGCTTTGCAGGTCTTGTTATTGAAATTGTCAATAGTGTACTTATAGTTTTAATTCCATTAGATATTGGCAGCTTTTGCCACAATTGACCATTTTTGCCTTGTTTATTGGGCAATGACAAGATAAAGCATTAATCACTAAATCAGGTATTTCAGTAATATAACCAATAGGTGGCACTATTCTCTTATGTTCGAACTAAGTAGGACGTTTGAAGGTCATCTTGTCAATAGACCAAAATAACAAAGATGTCTAGCAACCATATTTGGTATTACAAGTTTACAACAACATCAGATGAACGTTGGATTTCTTATCTTGATATACGAAGTAGGCTTTCATTCTCCATGAATTCTCCATCATTTGAAATGTTTTTCTTACCTAAAACTATGTATTATGGTTTCAACAATGTAAAGGTATATATGGCAACACTTTGAAGACACCCTCTCTCATATAATGAAGAAACCTTAAAATAACCTGTTTCTGTATTTTGCAGCCCCATTTTATATGCGAGATATTTACTTCACTCTGCCTAAAATATTTTTCTAATGACATTTGTGTGTTTTTTGCTAGCAGTAATATTTCTGAAAACAATATCATTTGATTCAAAGGCAGTCTTTTAATTGTTTAACTTCATGCTAGAGCCTTATCATTGTTTCTGTAGCATACCATGAATACCTTAATGATAATTAAATAATGGTTTATGTTTAGACAGCAGAATTTTTGTGCTGTGCAAGCGGCTATTAATGGGAATGCGTTTGCAATATATGCCAATAGGCAGGTTGGATTTAGAGTTTGTGACAATGAAATTCCCCTGTACCTTCAAGTAGTATCAATGGGATCAGAAATGCATACTTCTTTTTGTAAAACTTGCAACTATATTTGAATTGATAGGGCATAGGGCAGCGTGGATTGATTTTAAATCACCAATTTTAATCATAATTTAAATAATCAAGCAGAAAACCTTGATTTAAATAATTGATTTCAATTATGTTTTGTATTTATACTTCTTTTTCTAAAGAGAGGTTTATTCTTATTAATTGCTAACCATAAAAACATGTTGATTTTGCAGCTAAATGTATCCTTACATTTTGGTGCTCCTTTTTGCGAACAGGGAGGATATGCTGTCTGTGAACGTTTATTTAAGCAGTTATATACTTAAATTTATTCAGTCATAATGTTTACATTTTTAATTTTGTTGGAAAATGGTGAATGAGGCATTTGTTGTTTACTAGATGATGATTAATTGTTTTATTTGTGATTTTCTGTGAACTTCTGTTTGGATTGCAATTCAAATTCCAGATGCACAAAACCAGCATTTTATATTTTTTTTATGAAATAAAACTACCTGAAAAGTGATGGATACATAAGGAGGAAAAAGTTTTTTATCAAAACATGTTTTGCATTTCAAGCTAATTGATGTATTAAACAAAGGAAATGTTATTGGTAATTAGTTGACTGAACTGTTTGGTTTTGGTTACTTCAAGATTTTAGAACTAACAGATTTCACCCTCTTACATGTAGTTTTTATTTGTAGGCTACCTCAACACTAAAAGCTAGGGTTATGATTCCCATCTCACACAGACATAATCGTGCTAGCTCTCATGGAGACAGAATGCTAAAAGAACTAGTGTAGTTGTTGTAGCATGGGCAGTGGTGAGTGATGGGCACATGTTAGCTATCCCAAGCACATACCCACGGAATCTAGGTGGGTTTGAGCTTGGAGCAGTTAGCCTATGGCGTCACTTTCCTCTGTCATTGCTACTTTGGAGACTACTATTTTTAACACGCTACTTTGGTGAAAGTTAGCACATGCATGTCTGCTTCAACTGGCAGTCACACCTCTAGGTCCGAGTTTAGATGTAGCCATAGATTGGAAGAGGAAAACAAGCTTTTCCTGCTTTTTCAAATCCCATTGGTTTCTTAACTTGGAATAAAGAGAAATGAAGAGAGTCTGGTGTCAAAAGCTGGTTTGAGACAAGCTTTTGAAATACACAGAGCTAGTCTTGAGATCTGGGAAAGTTACTGAGAGAGTTTCAGCTAAATACAAGGTCTAACAGTAAACACATATTTTAAGGTACTACTTATGTGAAACTATCTGTTTAGTCTTCTGTTTAGCTGTGATAAACTCACTACCTTTGCCAGATCTCAAGAAAACCTGAAGAGCTCTGTGTAGCTCAAAAGCTTCCCTCTCTCACCAACAGAAGTTGGTCCAGTAAAAAAGATTGCGTCACCCACCTGGTCTTTCTCATATGTTGGGACTGACATGGCTACTACAACAATACTGCATAAAAGAGTGTTTATGACTTCAGCAAACTCTGGTTCTAAGTGCTTAGCCAGTCACTTCTACCATTTCAATTTGACTTTCTTGCTAACAAAGTAGTACAGCTTAATATTATTTTTAGTATTTAACTTACATGATTTTAATAGATTTTAAGTAGTTTAAATCTTAAAATAGGTTGTCAATTTCATATTTAATTTTACATATATTTATTTTTAAAAAAATACCTGTATTTAAATTTTTAAAAATCTGATTATTTGTCCATTTTTGAATAATCGATTTTTATTCACCCTGATACAGGATGCGAAACGCTTCTCGGCATGTAAATTTTCAAAATGCTGTATAAACGTACACTTACTGATCTTGTAGCTGAAAGATTCCACTGATGTCCCATAAAGAAAAATATAATAAAATACCTGATACGTTCAAATGCATGTCATTTTAAAAGAAATAAATTTATTTTGGTGCTACTTTTAAAGCTTTAATCATGTGGTTCTTGCTCTTCTTTTGTAGGAGTGGTTCGCGGTATATGTGGAGCTTAATCAGCAGATTGCAGCACTGCTAAATGCTGGGGATGAGGAGGACCTGGTAGAGTTGAAAGCACTACAGCAACAGTTGAGCGATGTCTGTTATCGACAGGCCAGTCAGCTGGAATTTAGGCAAAATCTGTTACAAGCAGCGCTTGAATTCCATGGTGTTGCCCAAGATGTAAGCTTTCTTTTAAGTGCTTAACAGTGTATTGGCAATAAGTCTGTGATATAGTATTATTGAAGTTCAGTATTTTGTACAAGGTGTGTTGAAAAAACAAGATAACTTCTGTGAAAAATGCAAAAGTCTTCATTTATTGGTAGCCTGATTGGAACACTGTCATTAAGGTTGACGCCTTCTGTTTTGTAAGAGGAATGTGCATTGTAACACTAGACATTCTGGCATGGCCTTGCATTTCTGTTATATTTAAGTTGTAACATAAGTCATGATAAGATATCCAGCTAACTTCTTTTTACTTCTATTTTTTGACTGTCTGGTTCTATTGCCTGGGTAGACTGTTCTTCAGAGTTTCTCTGTAAGATATTTTTCAAGCTCTTATTTGTCTGAAGTGGATTTTATCACAGGACTTGATTTTTTTTTATTTTTTTAAAAAAGCTCAGTTGCTGGAACCACATATAAGGTGATAATTTCAGCTTTCATTTAAAAAATAACTTTCTAGCCTTTATGGATGTGGAGAAATGCTTGAAAACTTGATGTCAGTGACCCTAACAGTTCAGAAACCAGAAGGCAAAGAAAAAGAACCCAACATTTGTTTGTTTGTTTTTTTTTAAAATCTCATTATTTTTAAAATAATGTCATGAATTTGGTGAGTCTGACTCATGATTCTGGAACGCTTGGGCTTGGTAATACTGTGAGGGCTTATATGTCTTTTAAATACTAATTGCAGCTATAATGATTTCATTACTAAGAATGGTTACATGGCAGATAAAAGATTTGTCTTTATCACTTTCTATTTCAGTTGTCTCAGCAGTTAGATGGCTTATTAGGGATGCTCTGTGTAGATGTAGCACCAGCTGATGGAGCATCAATTCAGCAAACTTTAAAACTGCTTGAAGAGAAGCTAAAAAGTGTTGGTAAGCAGAAAATTGCTGAAATACAGAAATATACATTATATTGGGTCAGGTACTTGAAAGGGACAAATGCTGAGGACAATTTTTATTTAATATATTAAACTAATTTCCCCCTTGCTCAATTCTTCCTTTACACTCTTTCACCCCTTTCTTATATATAGTAAGATCACCTTTCCCCAGCAGTAAAACCTGCATTCTCTACTGCATGTTTATCACATATTTGGTTGTGCCCTATTTTGTGACTTGTTTATATGAAAAATGATAAACACAAATGAAATATATTGTTATAGTATTTACATTTAGCATCAAACCTAGAGTTTGAACCTTGGACCGCACCTTTTTCCCCAAGCCTGGCCAGAGCATAGGAATATACTGCAAGAATTATATCCTGATCTCCCTGGAGGAAGATGAACCTCCTGTTCCCAAACAGTGAATCCTTTATGAATTATCTAAACTCAGAAGGGAGTTATGTTCTGCCTACCTAGCCCCTAACTAGGATGCTTGCAATGATAAAACTTGTAATTAATTTTTTTTACAGACTGTAAATGCTATGTTAGCTTTATTATAAGGGAAAGGGCAGTATATAGGAAGAGAGATTGTGGAATGAAAAAATATATTAAAATTGAAATAGCTGAAATAAATTTTAAAAGTTATTGCACATGTGCAGTAATTTATATTGTATATACCTCAAACCATACACTACGTTAAAATGGCATACAATAAATGTACTATGCTTAACAACAGACTTTAAGGGCAAGCACTGAAGGATTCTTCATATGACAGTATCCAAAAATTTGTCAACCATGTAAAATATATTTTTAAATCATACCCTGCATGTTTTTGCATGATAGACATTCACTGTCCCTGATGATAGAACTTTTAGAAATAAATAGGTATGCTTAAGATTGTATGCACTAATTACCTATATATCTATAGCTATATATCCTGAAACAATTATAGCTGACTATCAAATCTCAGACATTTCCTTGAAAACATTTTTTTATTTTATTGACCAGCAGGTAAAAAAATAACACATTCATTTTCCCTATTCTGTGAATATTATAGAATGCTGCATCTAATTGATGCTCTCAGATCAAAATGTTTCAGTACAACCAAAATGTAAAGTTGTACATCTAGGAACAAAGAATGCCGGCCATAAATACAAATACGCAGGATTCCAGCCTGGGATCAGTGACACTGAAAAAGATTTGGTGGATAATCAGCTGAACATGAGCTCCCATTGTCACTCTGTGGCCAGAAGGGCGAATGTGATCCTTGGATGTATTAAGAGGGGAATATCGAGTAGGAATATGAAGGTTGTATTACCTCTATAATTGGTTACTTCTCCTGGAATACTGTGTCCAGTACTGGTGTCCACACTTCAAGATGGATATTGAAAAATTGGAGAGGGTTCAAAGAATGGGGAAAACTAACTGGATTTAACAAACAAAATATTTTCATTTATTTTGGTTTTAGACTTAGGCCTGCAAGGTTTGCGTGAAAAAGGCCAAGGTCTTCTTGATCAGATATCTAACCAGGCATCCTGGGCCTATGGAAAAGATGTCACCACAGAAAACAAAGAAAATGTGGACCATATCCAGGGAGTGATGGAAGATATGCAACTTAGAAAGCAACGGTAATAATAGCACTTCTAGTGGTTATAATGATTTTTACATATTAAGAACTCACTTTTTTTAAAAAAACAACAAAAACCTGATACTATTTTGCATCAGTCCATTGTTTATATGGGACTCAGCCATGGGTTGATGGTGAAATCGTAATTTATGTAGTTGCAGTCTGGGTGACTTAAATCTCACATTCCATTTAAGCAAGAGTGAAGGCTTATTTTCTTCTTCCCCTGGAACTGTTGTTATGGTACATTCCTAAACCCAACGATGGCTACATTTCAGGGCTGGATCATGGGTGTAGGTGGGAGGTGAGATGGCGGTACATAAGACCATGTGCTCCTTTCTGTTCTTATGCTTAGATGCGAGAAAATGTAGATTACTCAAAAATGGTGATATGGGGACAGTGTATGATCTCATCTTTTAGATGCTACGAGATACTCTGAGGCAATAACATATTCTCCACTTAAAACATATGCAGTTGGGGACTGGGAGGGGGTAGAGCAACCGCAATGGGGTGGAAGCTAGGGAGCAGCAGACATGTGGTGTGCCCTTTCGAAAGCACACCATAACTCATGCAATCATTTAATCATTACATCTCCCTTCTAGACTTAAATTTCTGAGGGGAGATCTCAATTCACTAGAGTATCCCTGTTTGGGAGTTCACTTAACCAGTTGTTTAATGTTAAGCAAATGCCTAAGTCCCACTGTTTTAAATGTAAAGGTAAGCAAATGCTTGAAAGCTATCCTACATATGATGTGCTTAAGTATCTTCCTGAATCGGGGCCTTATTGTATTAAAGACAATTATTTTCCCAATATTTCTTTTCCACCAATACGATTGTTGTAGTTGCTACAGCGGTGTTGAAAGATCCTCAGTTGGAGAGGAGGTGGTCTGTGTGATCACAGGTGTGTGAGATGTAGAGGTGTTGGTCCACAAGAAAACCTCTATATTAAGATGTGAGCCCCACTGATTAAAAAAAAAAAAAAAATTGAAGACCACCTGTCCTAAACCTTTCCAAGAAGCATCTTCAACCTGATAAATCCATTCAGCTTTGTAGCTCTGTTGAAGGAACAGCAGCTGTTCTCGAGTGCAAGATATTTTCATTACCTTTTACAGAAATGTATTTTGAAAGTGACTTAAATGTAGCCCTTTTAACATTTTCTCGTCTTATCAAGAAGCCCTGGGTGTCTTATAGCTGCCCTAGCCAAAGCAATCTTTGAAGATTTTTGTTTGTTGTGAATTCATGTTGACAAATGACATCCTTTGTATACTAATATGGCATCCTTTGTATACTAATATGACTAATAACTGAGACTTGGACCATCAGAACTAACTAAAATCCACACTTTTCTCCTTACCATTTCAATTGTGGTTTCTACCAGACAGAGAGAAGAAGTTTCTACTAATTTGCACAACTTGTACTAAATAAAAGGAAACACTCAAAGACTAATATTTGAAAATAGTCATCTCACGACAAAAGCGCATTTTTCTTGCTCAAGTACATCAGCTTCTAAACGAGAATGCCTCATCTGTAATCTTATTGACATTTTTTTTCCAGAGAAAGAACAATATGGTTAGGAGCTGAATGTGAATTTTCTCCCCTGTGATGGATATGCACAAAGGAATTTGGATGACTAAACGTCCTTTAGTTCAGCCTGAATACAAATCAGGTTCAAAGCAAAATCAGACAAGACGTTAGTTTTTAATTTATTTTCCCACTTGAATTGCAAGATTTTCTTGCAGTAGCTAATTGTAAATAGTTTTAAAATTCCTGGTAAGTCAAAACCATGTGTGAGTAACACAATAAGAATTGTAAACTATTGGCTACTAATCCTATCCAATATATCATAAATGTTTTGATCACTAAAATCTTGGCATCTAAAAGTCGTGTTTCCTCACACTCTTATAGTAGCTGGTGCTCAGTGTTAGCACTGCAGCACTGCAAGGCACACTTAGCAAAGCTCAAAATTATAATACGTTGTTTGCTCCTGCAAATTATAAAGCCTGTTTGAAAAACATGCGTGTGCATATCCCAGTGATTCTCAAACTTTTTAATATTTTTAACACCATTATTAGTGCTGGAAGCAAAGCAGGGTTTGAGGTAGAGGCTAACAGCTCACGATCCCCCACATAAGAACCTCACAACCCCTTGTGGGGTCCCAATCCACAGTTTGAGAACCCCTGGTATATCTGGTCACTTACAAAGTTAACTCTTGCTATCATGATTATATGAATTTGTTAATGAGCTGTGTAGCATTCTGATTCTCCCTTTATATTCAACTAAATATCTGTTAAATTCAGAGGGAGAAGTCATTATTTAGAATCAATGTATTATAATACTGAGCCCTGAAGTGCTCAGGAAAGTGCTTCCAATATTTTCATATCATGACTGTAGAAAATGAATTAATTATGTCTTGAGTTTAGTTTTAGCTTTCCTCTTTCTGCATTCATTTTATATAAATTATATTTTGAATGGTTTCCGACAAGAGTTATAGCAAAGAAAATCATCCAAACTAATCTTAAAAGTCTTTATGGTTCTTGTTTATGATTAATCTTGTAATCTTTTAAATAATAGCTGGCTAAAAATGGAGTGGGGAATGCAGATGAATTTTAGACATTCTCCACTTTTATTCATCAAGATGTCTTGAAAGCAATGGCTGTTGACATGTCAGTGCTTTTTAGTGTTCAGCTACATTTACTGCATGTTTCTTCGCAATGCTTTGCAAAATCCAGTAATGTGTGGGCCAGGCTAGTGACACAATGGTGCATAACTACCTTTTTTTCATGAAAACTGACTTCTTGACACTGTAGGTTTAAAAATGCTCTCATTCCCAGGGTATATTTAGTATGCTGAATGGATACATTTTTTGTGATGTTATTTCAGTTATTCCTAAATGTTTTGCGTTTCCTCAGGTGTGAGGACATGGTAGATGTGCGACGGTTAAAGATGCTTCAGATGGTACAGTTATTTAAATGTGAAGAAGATGCTGCACAGGTAAGGGCTGGCTATAGATCTTCACAGTTCTGCAATTTTCAGACATGTTTGTTGGTTAAACTGTGTGAAATGTTCCTTAAATGTATATTGAATTAACATGATTGTGCTTTTGTGATGTGATACGATGCTTCCAGATATCAAGGGATTGTATAACGTGGCTACCATATAGCTCTTCACCCAAGCTGTGTCTTGATACTAAATGCAAACTTTTCTCTATGATAAATCTAATTTAATTGGCAGTCTTAGTTATGAAATTGCTGACTGTTATTTATGTAACCATATGTCAGGTTTTATCTTAATCTAAATTAAAATGCCTGAATTACAACTCTTTTTAAAAATGTAATTCATTTTAAAACCAGACCTATATAGGAACCATCAAACCACTTCTGCAAATATTATGCTGACAAATGCTTTTTTCAATTATAAAGTATATTTTTTTTCATTTTTGATTCTTTTAAATTTAGTCTTTTACTTTGTTTTTAATTACTTCAGAGTACAAAGTGTAAAAGGTTACGACAAAGAATAAAATAAAAGACTAGAAGTGGGGGTTATATACAAGATACTGATTTAGTTGAGACCTTTTCTGTTTTTTAGATGCAAAGCGATATTTCAGATTTAAATTAGTCTGTGTACTTGACGATTTTCATTTTAATCAGGTTTAAAGCCAGTTTCTATTATTTTAATTTACTTCTCTTTTTAAGGCAGTAGACTGGTTAAATGAACTGTTGGATGCTCTCCTTAAGACCCACATCAGATTGGGAGATGATGCTCAAGAAACCAAAGTCTTGTTGGAAAAGCATCGAAAGTTTTTTGATGTTGCACAGGTGAGTGGTGGATTATCTTTATTCTAGAAACTCACTTTTTGCATAGCTACAGACAGCTTTTAGCTGCACTTGGTGTAAATTTGGGAGACAGTAGTAGAGTTTCCACTGTTAACTGTTTTCGTACTTTGCATTCTACTTGCATAGGGAAATACTGATTAGATTTAGAAAGATTTTAAAGCTGCAGTACCCATATTGATTCTGGCAGTCATGACTTTTGTACGTTCTGATGGGCACAGGAAATGCAGAGCATGAAAGAAGTTTGGTGTTGATAAAAATGGGAGAACCATCTCAGGTATCTCCTAGTGAATTCTGAAGTGATTGCAACTAATGTAGCAAAAATATGGGCTAGCCATCTGGCATATTGGTAAAGCTGTGCATTACAGTGCAAGAGATGTGGGTTTCATGTTTGTTTCCAGGATATAGGTAACTGGAGATGAAGGAACCACACTGTAGCTCAAAAGTAACTTTCTGATTGATTTAGAGACTCCTGATTGGCATAACAAAAAACAAAAAAATCCACAAAACAAAACCCCAGAAATATAGCCATCTACTTAGTGAACTAATTATTATTAACTCAATTTGTAGATGATGTATCTTACTGAACTAGGTCAGTGTAAGCATGCTTTGTGGAATTACATCAAAGAGAATTCATCTCTTGCAGGGTTATCTGCATTGTTACACATTGTCTATTCTGAAGCTGAAATTAGAATTTTACATGTATTCTGTTTTTTCTTTGCAGAGTACTTATGATTATGGGAGACAGTTACTACAGGCTACAGTTGTACTGTGCCAGTCTCTGAGATGCACTTCTAGGTCATCAGGAGACACACTTCCGAGACTAAACAGAGTATGGAAACAGTTTGCAATAACTTCCGAAGAGAGAGTACACAGGTTGGAAATGGCTATTGCATTTCATTCAAATGCTGAAAAGGTGAGGAGTTTTAGGAAGAAAAACTAGGTCTATTTTAGTTGAGGTAAAATGAAAAATAAACATGTAAATTAAATTCTGCTGTGTATTTATTGGACTACAATTGAATTCTGCTTATTTTGCTTTCTATATTTTTTAAAACAAAATTTAAAAATATATTTTTATAAAATATAAAAATATATATCGAATATTTTGTAGTTCAGCTCTTTGAAATGTAAAATAAATCCCATAAAACTCATAAATGTAAATAATTCTCTTCCATTTGATTATGATAGTTGCTTAGATTTAAATTCCTTACGATTTGAACATATTGACATGAGTGGACTGTATAATCAATATTGAGAGAGGACGGTCTTTGTGGTTAAGGCGCTGGACTAGGAGCCAGAACAACTTGGTTCACTTCCTGGCTGTGATGCTGACTTTTTGGAGGAGTGATGCGGGTTATTGTTAGGAGTACTTTGTGCTGGTATTGTCTTTATCATAAAAGTAAGTGTCCCACTATTGTCCACTATGGGTATTAGTTGTGGTCACAGAGAAGAACGTGTGTAGCCTACCATAATATTGTGAGGAAAAACTGCCCTTGCATTAGCTACTGCAGGTCTAGTTGGAGGCACTCAAATGCACGAATTCCAGAAAATGTTAGTTCGTGATTAAAGAAAAGGCAAATTAATTCTTCAGAACATACAAGTTATGATGATTTGGGGAATATGGGTTGTTGGTACTGTACCATACTGCAGATGCATGAATGTACATTATTGCTTTTATACAACTGTTTTTAGAAAAAGAATTTATGGCAACGATCTTAAAATCTATTTATCTCCAATGCACACATCATCACGGTATAGGATTGTCAATACAGAACATCGTGAATGCATAAATTCAAATTGATATTGAAGTACAGTCGTGTTGTAGAGTTAATCCATATATTCCTGACTTCCAATAATTTTTTTCTTAGTTAGAAATCCATTTTTGATTTAAGAGTATTGGGAAGCTCAGGAGACTGATAATGGGCTACCAAGTCTTGTGGCTATGCTATCAATCCAGTTCAAATCTAGGTCAGTAGTGACTGAAAACTATTCAAATCTGAAGAAAAATGGTAAGAGTTGGTAAATGAAGTGACGAAGTGCTGTGGCACCATAGAGACTAACAGATGTATTACAGGATAAGCTTTCGTGGGTGAATACGAAATTCGTGGATGCTGACTTTCGTGGATTGTCAAGCATTCGTGGATGCTGACTTTTTGCATCTGACGAAGTGGGTATTCTCCCACGAAAGCTTATGTTCTAATACATCTGTTAGTCTATATGGTGCCACAGCACTCTTAGTCTGGATCTGCAAAAGCGACAACCACAGCTACTCCTCTGGTAAATGAAGTGACAGTCTCAGTCCAGCTGTTAATGGAGAGTTGTCCATATCACAAAAACACTTTCATAATTGGAAAAAATTAACTGACACATTTGTAGGCAGTCTAAGTAGAAAGTAGGAAATGGCTATGCAGAGATTAGTTTCTCACCCATAAATGTAGGAAGATTTATTTAACACTACATTTATGTTGTGGTATATTGGAGGCACAGTGTGAAGAATCTTGCACTGCTACTGCCTATACTCTTTACCAGTTCAATTGATAAATCGGGACTTCAGCATTGCCAGTCTGGTGGCAGACCTTTCACAAGCACTGCTTTTGCTCAGACTTTACCAAAAGAGGAAAAGGATGAGTTTGGATTTAGGTGAAAATATAGTTAAATACAGTGGAGTCCTGGTATAACGTGAATCTGGATATAGCGCGATCATACCCAGTGTGACCAGATAGCAAGTGTGAAAAATCGGGACTGGGGGTGTAGGATGTCCATATAAAAAAAGACCCAAATATCAGGACTGTCCCTGTAAAATTGGGACATCTGGTCACCCTAATCATGCCTTGACTCCCAAGTAAATTCACCCCATGTCCTGGCACTTGGCAGTGGCTTCTCTCCCCTGCTGGGCCCCACGTCTGCAGTCCCAGAGTTCTCTGTCCCCCACAGGTGTGGGGCCACGGCTTCTCTCCGCACTGCCCAGCAGGGGAGAGAAGCCATGGGCCCGTGCCTGCCAGGGACAGAGAACAGTGGCACCCATAGCCTGCAGCCCCTGAGTTCTCTGTCCAGAGAACCGAGAAACTTTTTTAAAAAATTCTGTGGAACCCTGCTATAAGGCGACCCCACTTTTAACGTGATGGGATTTTTTGGATCCCAACTGTTGCATTATAGCGGGGCTGCACTGTTCTAGGTCCAGATCCAGTGTTGCAATTTGTATGATCCTATGTTTTAACCCTTTCACACCTGTTGAACTTTGCACTAGTGTGTAGTGTCTGAAAAACTGGTTGGAGTTCTCAGGAATAATTTGAGTGGCTCCTTTATTATTCATGTGCTTGTTTTTCAAATTGCTACTTGGCTTTTCGGCTGATACAGGTTATTTTTGTATGCACTTGAATTAGTTGTTGGAAAACCTGGTGATAAGTTGTGGTTTTATTTTAATTATTCATTCATTTATGTATTTGGAACTACTTAGCAATAATGTAAAATGTATTGGCACACAGTGCAGCAGCTTAGACTATCTTGTCAATGTGGGTTAATCATTTGTGCTAGATTTTCTGAGTATAGTTTGTTTGATACAGATTGGTTTTAAATAAATGTGTACACGAGGATTGCATTAACTATGCTGGTTAATGTGTTTGCAGAAGCTTGATACTGTCCACTCTTTTGTTTTACATTTTTTGTATTGTTTGCTACAGATTTTGCAAGAATTTCCAGAGCAGCCTGAAGCCATTAATGAAATGGAGCAATTTGATGAAATTGAAGCAGTTGGGAAATCACTACTGGACAGATTAACAGTGCCTGTAGTTTATCCCGATGGGTATGGAGTATGTTATTGTAATACTTTCTCAATATGCTTTTGTTACAGTTTGGCAGTAGTATGATATGCAGAGGTGATTAGAATATTTCATGTTGAAATTGTTCATATTTATAAATTTTCGGAAAAGCAGGGTGTACAGTGAGGTGGCAAAATTTGCAGATGATACAAAATTGTTCAAAGCAGTTGTATCCAAAGCTGATTACAAAGTGTTACAAAGGGATATCAATGAACAGGGTGATTGGGCAACAAAATTGCAGATGAAATTCAGTGTAAATGTGCAAAGTAATGCACATAATGCATATTGCAACTATAGATAAAAAATTATGGGGTTTCAATTAGCTGTTACTACTTGAGAGACACATCTTGGAGTCATCATGAATAGATATCTATAAACATCTGTTCAATATGGAGCAATAGCTAACAGAATGTAAGGAACCATTCCGAAATGGATAGATAAGACAGAAAATATCGTAATGCCACTGTATAAATCCATAATACACGCATGCCTTGAACACTGTACAGTTCTGGTTGTTCCATCTCAAAAAAGATGTATTAAAATTAGAAAAGGTGCAGTGAAGAACAACAAAAATGATTGGAGTATGAGACAGCTTCCATATGAAGAGAGATTAAAAAGACTGGGACCATTCATCTTGGAAAAGAAATGAAGGGGGATATGGTAGAGGTCTCTAAGATCATGAATATTACTGAAAAAGAGAATAGGGAAGTGTTATTTACCCATCCATGGAACACACATACTATGGGTCACCCAATGAAATTAATAGGCAGGAGGTTTAAAACAAACAAAAGGAAGTACTCCTTCACACAATGCACAGTCAACCTCTGAAATTTATTGCCTTGGGATGTTGTGACCACCAAAAGTATAACTGGGTTCAAAAAAGAATTAATTATGTTCATGGAGGATAGGTCCATCAATGCCTATTAGCCAAAATGGTCAGGGACACAATGCCATGTTCTGAGTGTCCCTAAACTTCCAACTGCCAAAAGCTGGGAGTGAATGACTGCTGATGAACTATTTGAAATTGCTGTGGTTTGTTCATTCCCTCTGAAGTATCTGGCACCAGATACTGGCTAGATGGACCATTGGTATGACCCAGGATGGCTGTTCTTATGTGCTTAAATGACAGTGTAATGAACTGCAATCAAGATTTTTTTCTCAGGAGTAGGAAAGGGAGCAGTTCCACTCCATAGCTTGCCAGTAGGAAAAAATCAGCAATAGAAATAATCTGCCAATTGCTTTCAACTGTATTATTTCCATGAACTCCATCAATAGCGACTAGAATTGCACAAAAGGCACTCATACTTTGAGATACAGGCTTTGGAGCTTGAGTGAGATGTTCTCCCTCTGAGAAGTGCTGCTGGGTAAGCAGGTGGCAACATTCTGCACTAATAGAAGTTTTCAAATGGTCTTCAGGTGCAGCTCCAAGTAGACACAGCTGCAATAGAAATACAGAAAAGCATCCATTGTTCTTGCTTACATAAGGCCCGACTCTTCCCAGTGAGTTCACTGTCTCTCTTTCGTGAACACTTAAAATTCACCAATTAATTATTTTTTAAACATGTCTTAATTTCTTTGTCCTTGAAATTTCCATTTCACATACTGAAAACTGGTGAAACAAGACCCAGCTGCTAGTCAGTCAGGGTTTTCCTCTAGGGATGGTTGTAACCAGAAATCAGAACAAGTAAACATAGGCAAAATAAAGTACTGGAAACCTCCTCTCTGTCACTCACAAAGTCGTTTCCCCTAAGATTTCTGGGCCCTTGGGGATTGTGGTTACGTGTAAAGTTTCAACTTTTTGGAGCCACCTTAAAAAATGGGTGAAGGTCCCAATCAGTCATTGCTCTTCAGGCAAACAGCCCAAAGACCAAGCTTATCCCAAGCTCTGAAATGCTGGCAGGCTGGGGTACTGCTCCTTCATTTCATGAAAACCCTATTAGTAAGACAATGACTTTGTCAATCAGAGAAGTAGCATTTAGATAAGAAAAACTTCATATTCTTTTAGCATAATGTAAATTAATTGGACAGTTTTCTTTTCTTGTACCTATAAGCAGATATGTACAGGCATGTTGCACCTTACGCTGATTCAACTTATGCGATTTCTGCTTTACACAGTCCGCGAAAACAAAAAAAGAAAGGAGAATTTTTAAAAAAAAACTTCCTGCAGGGGGCGCAATTTCGACTTCCATTGAAGTGAATGGGTTCTGGCTATATGCGGTTTCCGCTTTACGTGGTAACAGCAGAACAGAACCCTCGCGCAAGACGCGCCACGCCTGTAATTTATTTGTGTAAGTTGTAGATATATTATGAATTTGTATAGCACATTTTGGGTGTTACAACACAGTAACAAGATTATTTGTATTGCAGTAACATTTATTAAAGAAACATATGCCTTGCTGGCTATTTGGACATTAAAGTAAAAAAGCCAATAACAGTTACTTGTTTTAAAAAAAAAGAATTTGGTCCTCAGAAGTGCCAGACTAGCCATCTTGCAGCTACAGAAATGATCAAATGTGGCACAGGGAGTGGCAAAGCGAACTTACATTGACCTGCTAAAATGCTGCGTAGCTGTTCTGAAGGTACTGCTTTGGTTAATAAGAGAGCTCAGTCTCCATATTCATGCTGTCCTGGGTTTTTCTGATCAGTCATAGCAAAATTACAATTTAGGGTCTGTGCTAAAGCCCACTGAAGTTGTAATTTCAAATTACAAGCAGAAAAGAACCTATATTTCTATGTTGTTTCAGGGCTTTATTTATATTCACATGAGAATTCTAGTGTTTTTACCTTTCTTTGTTTGTGTTTGTTTTTTAGTACTGAGCAGTACTTTGGGAGCCCAAGTGACATGGCTTCTACAGCAGAACACATTAGAGAGAAAATGAAGCTACTTAGCCTGAAAAAACAGCAGTTAAGACAACCAGAAGCCACTACCCCAGAGAGCTAATAGACTGGACCCTTATCTACCAGCTAATAATAAGACTTCAGTTTGTAACCCAGCATGTCGTCTGAATATTACAGCATTTGACATAATGCATTTCATAGCCATTATAAAACCCTCATCTTTTTCAAAATAAACATTGCTCCTCAACATTGTAACACTGTACATCTGCCAAGCCATAACTATTTAATATGCTATGAAACCATAGATTCCAAGTATCTTATCAAAAGGAACTGTAAACCTTGCACTGAAAAATTGCTGTAAAGCTTTACCCTGACCTGTCAGTTGCTTCTTAAACAGCTGACATAAGCTTTGAATGGTGCTAATCAGAATGTAGAAATTCCACATATAAAACAGTAGCTCTCTTTAACCCCCTCTACCCACAGTGATGTAGTATTTTTAGGCTGTAGGTAAACTACCTGTTTGTGTAGACAGTGGTGATCCTATAATTTTAATTTGTCATACTTTAAAAATGACCATTTCTGTTGTGCCAATATGCAACCTGCCCATCAAATCTTTGATATATCAGATTCATTAAACAGATGTTTTCCTATTTGTATTGATATGTATTAAAAGCTGATTGTGCTTAATAAAAACCATCTTTTAAAAATCTGATACAAATTGGTGGTTATGATTTTATTTTCCCAAATGCTAATACTCTGTTCATTACACACACAGAGTTGGTAAACCACATTTTTACAAAGTCCGTAGCGTTCTTCTTAAGGGTCACATTATGGTACCCTTACTCACTGAGTAGTGCCTTTCCTTAGGAGTAGTTCCACTGACATCAGTGAAACTACTCTTGGAGCAATCTAGGAGGGTATTACAATCTGGCCCTTAATGACTGTTTTCCTGGTTTAAAAATAAATAAATAAATAAAAAGTCAACAGGTCACAATATCAAACTGTTATGTGCACAAGACAGAAGACAAAACATTGACAAGGACATCCCATGCTGTTCATGGTTGGTAGGTGCTTTCTGTGTTTCATTTAAGATCCTTGAAACCTATAATGGGAGACGATGCTCTATGCCCTTGGATTGAGGATGTTGAGCAGTGTGGACGACTTCACTATTGCTTCTCAGTGGTTGAAGATTTTCATTTCATTAGAAGTGGTAAATATGAAATTCCCAAGCAGTCTAATACAATAGGTAATGTAATAAAACAAGATTGATTAAGAATAGGAAATCAGGTTAAAGGAAAATAAACTATGCATAATTTGGCTAGCCTTTCATCCTGCAAAAACTAAGCCAAATACATACCATTCATGTACATACAGGAAAGTAGTATCACATTTCCAGAGTCTGTATCCTTTCTCCCATCTGATCCTTTTTGAAAAAAGCATGTCAAAAAGTCAGCTTGCTGTTTTAGGTGTCCTGTGTCATCTCTCCCATTTACTTGGCTCATAGCACTGCTGTACTTTTTTGGATTTCTTTGATGTACCTGATTTCAAAGTGTGTCTGCAGAAAGAGAAGAGCGTTAGGCTGTCTCTTAGGCTTTTTCTCCAAATAAATTTATCATTGTAATGGTTGGATTGGCTACACAGTTAGTTTCCTGGGGAGGGATGTTCCATACATTTTTCATAACTTAAAAAGTTCCTTGGAAGCTAGGTATATTCATACAGTAGTTGTTTAAGTTCATCACTTCAATTAAAAAAAAAGCCTACTCAGTGAGCTCTCTGCTTTCCTTCTAGACTAAGGCCCATGCTTTCTCATGTTAATAATGGTCCTGGCTAGAAGCTTCAAACTAATTCTATCTTATCTGCTTTTGAGGAGATGGTTCACTTTTTCCTTGTAATTCCTTGAATTGTTTGATTCTAAACAATGAGAGTGTGGTGGTTCTGGTTAATTTTGGGGATGAGAGAACTTTACTTGGGAAGAGCAAACAGAATGAATGGTATTTAACAAGACACAAACATGAAATTAAATCAAGCCATTAATAAACACAAAGTCTCCACTTTCAGAAATGTTGTTTATAAATCTTCATTGTTGAAGACAAAGGGGCTGCAGCATAAAATCCTGGGAGAATTCTAGTGTTCAAAACAATACACTTGGTTGTTATGAACTAAGGCTATTTGCACACTTTTGTTCTACTTGATAGTTCAATAACATAGTGTAACACAGGGCAGTATTACAAACCCTGTGGTGTGTCCAGGTTGACTGCAATGCTGTTCATAAGAAGTGTTCCCTGCCCTGTAGCCTCTGCGCATGTAGCTTCTGGCTACAGCTATGGAGACTAAATGTCACGGTTACAGGAATGAAGATTAAGATGTGCCCAGCTGCAACAGGACTCAAATCAAGGATTGCCAAAGCACATTGTACAACATCTAGAATGGGAAAAGGTGGAAATCTGGCCCTGTATCTTTTGTAAGAAGACATGGCTGTAGTGTCTCAGTTCCAATTGCTTAAGTGCCAGTGGTCTCTACAAATCCTTCCTTCCTATCAATGTTCTCAAGCTTGACTGTTACAACTAAAGGTTTAATTTGATATAATTTCTTTAAAGCTTTATTGAATTTAGCTAATTGGAAACATTTTCATGATGGCTTGGTATTATATCTATTTCTGGTGATATTGTGCTACTGGACTCAACAAATGTGTAATCTTTAGCCTTACATGCTGGGTTACCTGGGAATGCTGAAGGATATAACTGTTTAAACAATCTGTGTTGTAGCTTGTCTGTTATGGGAAGATTTTCAGCCACAGTAAGAAAAGATTAACGAAGTAGTTAGATTCCCTTAATCTCATTCAAAGGAACAAGCCAAAGGGGAGCAGACAAGGTCCCAATCTCTGCACACAACAGCCAACAGATGTGAATTCTAGGGCTAGCAAGAGTGAATGGCTTCATAAATATAATATAAAAAAAAATATAAGTAAAATAATATAAAGACTATGAAGTCTCCCAGAGTTAAATAAATCCCTCTAATCATTTAACTGGTTTATGATGTCTCTGGGAAGACACTTGTCCCTTTTTTTAAAAAAAAGCAAATCCTGGAATAGAAAATATACAAATAGAAAGGCGAAGAGTTAAGATGTCACAGCTGTTCCACTTCACAAGTACTGTGAATCTTATGAAATCGATTGTCCTCATTGTTATATTGCTAGCATGGGTTCTTAAAACATCACTCTCCAGTGGGTAACATTCTGGCATGACTTCCCTGGAACTTAAATCTGGTGTTAAAAATCTAACTGATCCATCATTTGAACTATTATGCTATATGTCTGCCTGACTTCCTACATCTTATCTATTGGTACTTAATTAGCCCCATTTCTGTAGTACCTTTTCTATAAATCTGTTCCATCTTTAGCTGTGATTGGATACTGTTGCCAGACCTGAAGAGCTCTGAAACTTGAAAACTTGTCTCTTCTACCACAGAATTTGACCTAGTAAAAGATATTGCCTCATTTATTTTATCTGTCTATTCTCTGTCAATGTTACTTTTCTTTTCACAGGGTAAGGAAGGGGGAACACAGCATTGAAATACCCCAAAGTTCCATTGCATATAGAAAAGCAAAAGAAATTTTAATCAATCTTAAGTCTCGATGATGGAAATGGGTTTTTTGGAGGGTTGGGGGGGCAGGAAGTAAGGCATTACATAAGAAAAAAAGTACTCATGGATAATTTAATTGCAACTCTGAACTGAGGCACTGTAAGGCATTGTTCCTGAATGCATGTGTAATAAAGCATTTCTGGTAATATATGATGATGTTTTGTTTCCATTGCAAAGGCATCAACAAAATGTTGGCTGTACAAGGTGCATAAAGGGCCTGATGCTTTGATGACCCAAGTATCACTATGTCCCTCGCTCTTAACATTTTTCATCTCCTCCTATGGAATCACCTGTGTAATGTATTGAAAATATATTACAGCATATTGTGCAGGTATCTTCAAAATCATGCAGACTTGTGGAACCATTTTTTTAAAATTCCTAAATAGGTTTCCTATATTTCTATATAAAGAAAAACACTTTGATATACATCAGCAGTTTTGTAAGCAACTTATGTCAGATAGTGTACTATTAATATTAGATTATACCTGTAGGAACACCTAACACTGTTGGTGCTGTACAAGTGTGAGTGACTTCAAAAACCATAGCTCCTTCTGACTTATTATAATTAGACATCTGTGCTTAAGAGCTCTGAGCAGACCCAAGGTAAATATTCTTAGTTTCCAACAGTCAGCTCATGCAGGGATTTCCCCAACACCCTGCCTAGGGGGGTGTACACCCCCCCAAAAATTTGTGAACTAGTTACATGCCAGTTTTGGAAATTTGAATTGAAATTGAAACATTAATACATACTTTAAAAGCATATACAGCGTAGGATAAAATATGTATCTGAAAAGGTATAATAGATTTGAAAAGTATGAACATAGACTAGCTTCCTTATACACTGTAAGCAAAGTCAAAATGAGTGCTCCCTGACAGCTAGTGATGAACCGGGGGCTAGGGGGAAAGGCTTCAGGACCAGATTGTATTTACATTCACACCTAATCTACCTAGGTACTGTGACAATGCTCCAAGTTTGTACTTGTGGGTCCTGCGCTTCCTGGCAGATTTAGGGGCCTCAGAAACTCATCTAGGCCCCAGAGTGACCTCCCTTTCTCAGTATAATTGGTAAGAGTCACCACCTAGTGAGTTACCTTCATTACAGGCTAGTATGGAAGGTATAAAAAAGCGGGGAGCCTGGGCCCACCCTCTGCTCTGGGCTCCAGCTAAGATGGCTGACCTTTTATCCACAAAACACGATACAATTCCCTGGGCTACTTCCCCACAGCAGTCCCTGCTTCTTCAAACTCCACTTCACCCTTACCTCAGGGCCTCCTTTCTTCTGGATGATATGTTGTCCACCACTCAGTCTCACTAACAGCACAACCTCCTCCCACAGCCCACCTGACTAACTGGGAGGTTTTTATCTGGTTTCAGCCAGTCCCTGATTGGCTTCAGGTGCCCCAATTAGGCTAGCTGTTTCTACTCCTTTCTAGAAGGTTCTTAATTGGCCCCAGGTGTCTTGATTGACCTGGAGTAGCCTTTGTTTGGCTATCCAGGGAACAGGGACCTGCACATCCTGAGACTAATATACCTGCCTTCCAGCACTCTCCTGTATCCTTGTGGTCTGACTCCGTCACATAATCCAGAAAAGAGAGCTATGTTGCAAGTGACAGGTTTTGGCTGGGGCAGAGTTGCAAATCATTTGAATGTGGGGTGGGGGGAATGAACTGTTGTTCTTATTGTATGAGTAAAGGGCAGTAGACCTATACTTAACCTGTGCTAATTGAGGGCATCAAGAGAGAGAGTGGGGACAGGTGTTTTGCTCTGATGGTCTGTCTGAGTCACAAGTACTTGACCTGCCTTTCTCCACTGCTTAAAGACAGAACTGATTAAGATTCATAAAGAGTCTTTTGGTTTATTAAGTGACCATTACAGCTGAAATCACTGATAACCAAGTCCCATAAGGACCAGGCTTCACATAAAAACGTAGGGTATGTCTTCACTACAAACTTATGTCAATTGTGTTGAGCTCGATTTTGTGCCCCTCCCACTGTGAAAGCAACTGCAAACAGTCATTTTGCGCACTTTTCCTGCCTGTGCTGACGCCATAGCAGTGGAAGCATGGAGCCTGCTCAGGTAACCGCTGCAGTAATGGCTGTTGTGAACACCTCGCACATTGTTGTGGACTTTATGCTGCATTGTATGCACAAGAATGCGATCGGGAGACGCCTGTGCTATCAGGAGGGTGACGACACTGCTGAGGACATGGACACTGACATTTTTGAAAGTAGGGGATCTGACAATCTGGCAATTTTGGTGGCAATGGGGCAGGCTCATGCTGTGGAACGCTGATTCTGGGCCAGGGAAACAAGCACTGAGTGGTGGGATCGCATAGTGATGCGGGTCTGGGATGACTCGCAGTGGCTCAGAAACTTTTGCATGCGTAAGGGCACGTTTATGGAACTTTGTGACTTGCTTTCCCCTGCCCTCCAGTGCAAGAATACCAAAATGAGAGCAGCCCTCACAGTTCAGAAGCGAGTAGCAATAGCCCTCTGGAAGCTTGCAATGCCGGACAGCTACCACTCAGTCGCGAATCAATTTGGAGTGGGTAAATCTACAGTGGGGACTGCTGTGATGCAAGTAACCAGGGCAATCATTGATCTGCTGCTATCCAGGGTTGTGTGTCTGGGAAACGTGCAGGCTACAATAGATGGCTTTGCCGCGAAGGGATTCCCTAACTGTGGTGGGGCTATAGATGGGACTCGTATCCCTATCTTGGCACCAGATAACGAGGCTGGAGAGTACAGAAACCGCAAGGGACACTGTTCAATGATCATGCAAGCACAGGTTGACCACAAGAGATGTTTCACCAACATCTACACAGGATGGCCGGGAAAGGTTCATGACGCTCATGTGTTCAGGAACTCTAGGATTTTTAGACAGCTTGAGCAAGGGACTTTCTTCCTTGACCAGAAAATTACTGTGGGGGGTGTTGAAATGCCAATCATCCTTGGGGACCCAGCCTACCCCTTAATGCCCTGGCTTATGAAGCCATACACAGGATCTCTGGACAGGAGTCAGGAGCTGTTCAACTATAGGTTGAGCAAGTGCAGAATGGTTGTAGGGTGTGCATTTGGCCATCTTAAAGCGAGATAGTGAACCTTACTTACTCGCTCAGACCTCAGCGAAAGACATGTGCCCATTGTTATTGCTGCTTGCTGTGTGCTCCACAATCTCTGTTAGAGCAAGGGGGAAACGTTTATGGCCGGGTGGGAGGCAGAGGCAAATGTCCTGTCCGCTGCTTATGAGCAGCCGGACAGCAGGGCAAGTAGAAAAGCGCACCAGGAGGTGCTGCGCCTCAGAGAAGCCTTGAGAACCAGTTTTGTGACTGGCCAAAGTGCCATTGAAAACCCACTCCCTTGCACTGCTCAGCGTTAAGCCTGCTGCCCTTTGGCCCCATAAAGCTGTTGAAAACCCACTCCCTTGCTCTGCTCACTGTTAAGCCTGCCACCCTTGCACCCTCCTTTCCCCCCTCCATGCTTGCAAAGGAAATAAATTCACTTTTTTAAAAAGCATGCATTCTTTAATGATTATTCACAAATTCAGCCTGGCAAGGTAGCCAAGAAGGGGTGGGTGAGGAGGGAAACCAGCAGTCAAGGTGGTGGATGAGGGGATGGGGGTGACAAAGACACAGCACATTTCAAAACTTCTGTGATAAAGACAGCCTTCTGCTGTCTTGTGGGGTAGAGAGGGTCGGTCCCCAGAGCCTCCCCTCCCACGTTCTCACCCCGTGTCTGGGTGAGGAGGCTATGGAACTTGGGGAGGAGGAGAGGTGGTTAGATAGCGGTTGCAGCGGCAATCTTTGGTCCTGCTGATGCTCCAGCAGACACCGGAGCATGTCACTTTGGTCCTCCATTATCCGCAGCATTACATCCATCCTCCTTTCTTCACGCTCCTGCCCTCTTTCCTCCCGTGCTGCTACTGCTGCCCTGGATGTATTCAGTGAGCCTAAAAATTTTTCTCTCCATGCGCTCTGACGAGCTGACTGAGCGCGGGAGAGATCAACAAGCTCCGTGAACATGTCATCTCTTGTTCTTTTTTTTTGCTTTCTTATCTGCGCTAGCCTCTGAGATGGGCAAGTTAGGTGAGGGAGAACCGAGACAGCTGCAGGATGAAAGAAAGATTAAGGTTATAAGATAGATACATTGTGCAGCATAATCGAAATATTCTTTCACGGTGAAACAAAGTATTCACAGAGCACATATGCTTTCTGTACAAGGTCGCATTTTCACCTTAAATTGAATGCCTGTAGCTTTTCTGTAAAGACATCACCTCAGACACCCTCACCCAGGGCCAGGCAACAGAAATCACCATGCAGGCGCCCATGGTAAGCCGTAGTCTTTCGGTTTGATCCACATTCTGTACAGCAGCGCTCTCCTGTCCCATAGTAACCACTCTCCTTTCCCATAGTAAACCCCACCCACCGCATGGCTGCTAGCATGGAGGTTTCCTCCAAGCGCCCTGCAAGCAGCCCAGCATGGTTTCTCTCCCCCCCACAACCACAAACACACACATGGTGCTCTGGATACTGTGGGTAGGATTATGATAGATATATGAGCAGTAGATATATAGCAGATATATGAGCAGTCCAGCAGGAAGATCCCAAAACCGACTGTCCCCTTACTTACAGTCCCGCATTTCAAACAGGTTACCTTGAACGATATCACTCTGCTGAGGATTACACAGAGAGATAAAGAACAGATGTTGCTGGAATGCCAGCAGGTGCCAGGAACATATGCTGCCATGCTGTGTTATGCAATGGTCCCAGAATACCTGATCCCAGGGTGGCATGGCAAAGTGTCCTGCCATGGAGGACGAAATAAGGCTGCTCTCTCCAGAAACCTCCTGCAAAAGGTTTGACATTGTCTGCAGGACAGATTCCTGGAAATATCCCTGGAGGATTACCGCTCCATCCCTGAATACGTTGATAGACTTTTCCAGTAGCTGTTCTAGCCTAGCATGCATTCCAAGTTAATTCCAAGGGCAAGTTAATCATTAATAAATGATTCATTTTAAATCATGCCTTATCTTCTCCCTAAAGGGACACTCACCCGAAGTACCTTCGCCAACTGCTCCATCTGGGGTACTGCCTTGGGAGGGTTCTGAGGGTATTGGCTCTAGGTAGATAAACAGCTCCTGGCTGTCTGGGAGAAGGGTCTCTCCGCTTGCCTGCTGCTGCATGCTATCATCTTCCTCTTCAGCTTCGTCATCATCTGAATCCTCATGCCTCATGACTACCCCATCGGAGGAGTCCACGGACATCGGTGCAATGGTAGTGGGCCCCCTCCCCCCAATTTGATTAAGTTCATTGTAGAATTTGCATGTCTGTGGCGGTGCCCCAGGGCGTCCATTTGCCTCTTTTGCTTTCTGGAATGCTTGCCTCAGCGCCTTAATTTTCACGTGGCATTGCTGTGCGTCCCTGCTGTGGTCCATATCCAGCATGGCCTTGGAGACTCTGGCAAACGTGTTGGCATTCCGTTTGTTGGAACAGAGCTCTGCCATCACGGATTCCTCTTCCCAGATAGAAATGAGATCCAACACCTCCTGTGTGGACCATGCTGGAGCTCTTTTGCGCTCGTTGGTCACCTGTGCTGAGGAGCTCTGCATGGTGGCTTGTGCTGAGGAGCTCTGCATGGTGGCTTGTGCTGAGGAGTTCTGCATGGTCAGTGTCCTGTGCAGGTGAGCTCACCCGGCTGGCCAAACAGGAAATGAAATTCAAATGTTCCTGGGGCTTTTCCTGTCTACCTGGCCAGAGCAGCAAGGTGAGACTGCTATCCAGAGCGGTCACAGTGGAGCATTGTGACTGCTATCCAGAGTGGTCACAATGGAGCACTGTGGGACAGCTCCTGGAGGCCAGTAAAGTTTGCATGTGTCCTCACTAAGCCACAGTCAACCCAGAGACGTCGATTTACGCACTACTCCCCTGGTTTTGGTGGAGTACAGAAATCCATTTTGAGGGCCCTTTAAATCGACTTAAATGGCTACTGTGTGTGGACGGGTGCAGGGTTATATCAATTTAACGGCGCTAAATTTGACATTAACTCGTAGTGTAGACCAGGCCATAGTGTAGGCCAGTACTTAGTCCTCCTGTGGAGACACTTTTCCTACCCCACTGAGAGCTCAGTTGAAATCACTGAAAGCTGGGTGGAACCTCAAGGGACCAGCTCGCAGAGGTCACAGTGTCAAGTGGCAGCAGAAGGTAATGGGCAGCGCAGGACCATTGACAACAGAGCAAGGGAGTGAACGGTGGCACAATAAACAACAGTGGCCAGAGCGAACAGTGAGCAGCTGGAAGAACAAGCAAGGTGCCTTCTTGCCCCCCTACCTGGGAGGTGAACTCAAAAGAAAGCATCTCTGAACTCTGAGGAAAACACTGGTGAGTGGGGTGAGGTGGAGGGAAAAGTGAGGAGCTGCAGGGCACGTTAACTAAACATTTGTTTTTGGACTATATTTTAGTGGCTTTGCTCCAGACTGCTACTGTAGATTTCTGACTGGGAATGGAAACTTATATAAATGTTTAGTATCAGAGGGGTAGCCCTGTTAGTCTGTATCTGCAGAAGTGACAAAGAGTCTTGTAGCACCTTATAGACTAACAGATCTTAGGGATCATAAGCTTTCATGGGCTAAGACCCACTCTCTAAGGTGCTACAAGACTCTTTGTCGCTTATATAAATGTGTTTCCTAATAGGCCAAGATTTTTAAAATGCATTATTTGCCAAGGTTGTTATCTCACATCATTGCTATCTTGAGAAGTCATTATGTTGGGGGAGTTTTTGTACTAAACATTATTATAATTAATTTTTTTTAAGAATGGTCATACAGGGTCAGACCAATGTCCATATAGCCTCGTATCCTGTCTTCTGACAGTGGTCAAGACCAGGTGCCCCAAAGGGAATGAACAGAACAGATAATCATCAAGTGATCCATCCCCTGTTGCCCCTTCCCAGCTTCTGACAAACAGGCTAGGGACACTCAGAGCATGGTGTTGCACCCCTCCCTATCCTGTCTAATAGCCACTGATAGACCTATTCTCCAGGAATTTATCTAGTTCCTTTTTAAATCCTGTTACAGTTTTGGTCTTCACAGCATCACCTGGCAAAGATTTCCATGGGTTGACTTTATGTGGTGTGAAGAATTACTTTGTTTTTTTAAAATCTGCTGCCTATTAATTTCATTGGGTGACTGCTAGCTCTTGTCTTATGTGAAGGATTAAATAACTTTTCCTTCACTTTCTTCACACCAGTTAAGATTTTATAGACCTCTATCATAATCCCCCTTAGTCATCTCTTTTCTAAGGTGAAAATTCCCAATCATTTTAATCTCTCCTCCTGTTTCACACCCCTGATCATTTTAGTTGCCCATTTCCGTACCTTGTCTAACTCCAATATATCTTTTTTGGGATGGAGTGACCAGATCTGCACACAGTATTCAAGGTATGCACGTACCAGGGATTTATGTAGAGGCAATATGATGTTTTCTGTTTTATTATCTATCCCTTTCTTAATGATTCTCAACATTGTGTTTGCTTTGTTGACTGCTGCTGCACATTGAGTGGATATTTTCAGAGACCCCTCCACAATGACTCCAACATCTCTTTCTTGAGTGTTAACAGCTAATTTAGATCCCATTATTTTGTATGCATAGTTGAGATTGTTTTCCAATGTGCATTACTTTGCATTTAGTTAAATCTTATTAGTTAAATCTAATAAAATGGTCCTGAAACATTTTTCAGTTTTTACTACGGTGACATACAGCCCACCTTCACCCTCACGGTCTCACCCCTCATTGGCCCTGACACCCTTATGTAGTGTGGTAATCACCCCGCTCTGGCCTGGAAGGGGTTAAAAGCAACCCAGCAGAGGGCTGCAGCTTGAGAAAGCAGTGTAGGGTGTGGCTGGCCATAGCTGTGGCCAGCTCAATCAGGGCCCAGCTGATCTTTATAAGAGGGCTGTGAGCGAGGGGCAGGCAGTCTCTCTCTCGGCTGGAGAGGGCAGGGCCTGGCTGCCTGCGTGACAGGGTACTGAGGGTGGAGCAGTGCTGGGGAAGCGGCAGACTGAGCTGGGAAGCTCAGGCCTGGTGACCCCCCAGGCTGCAGGCCTGATACGAAGGCCTAAAAAGGTATTGGGAGTTAGGCAAAGTCAGCTGGCCCAAACCTCCTTGCCTATGATGAGTGGCTTTTACACTGTAGACTGCCCCAGGGAGTGGGGGCTTGGCATTTAATTTTAGAAAGATACTGTAAACATATTATTCTGCATTTTTGTGAGCTGCAGACTGTACCATTACAGGGAGGGGAGACCCAGAGGCAGAGACTTGGGGGGCATTGCCAGCGGACAGCACCCCAGATACAAGGGCACTGGGGTCAGGGAAAGGCACAGAGGCTCTGCAGGCCAGTGAGACACTGGCCTGCAGAGGGCGCTCCAAGCTGGAAAGAGCTAATTCCCAGACAACCAGCAGGAGGCGCCACAGAGGTGAGTCGTTGAGCCGCTACACCCCCGCCCCCTGAAAATTCAAACACCCCCCACCCATTTCAGTTCCTGGGGAAAACACTGAGCGCATGATCTTCCTTTTTGAGGTTGAGCTGGCAAGAGTTCCATGAAGCTGCAGTTACAAAACACGAACAGTAGAGATATTGAGTGTCCTTGACAACTGCTTTACACAGTTTGCAAAAACTTTGTTTTTTCTTATGTAAGTACAACTGTTTTTTTAACTATATCCAAGAACACAGACTTACATCAACTTGAGACTTGTATCTGAGTCTTCCATGCTATAATCAGACGAGACTGCCAGTAGGCCACATATATACTCCGAGTAAATGAAACTGTAACTTGACGAGCTCTGACAATGGCTCCTCAATTAGAACACAAATCCTAAGAAGCGCTGTCGTGTGTTTAGTACAGAGCTGGCTGTGATGCCTCATTCCAGTAAGATGCTGAGGAGCAAATGAAGTACTGAGCTTACTGAGCATGTAAATCAATGAGTTTGGCGTGTTTTAGGACTAAAATACTTTGTCATTTTATTGCATATTGATCCAAACCATTACTCAGGTAACCTGAGTCCCAAGGATCTTACGAACATTTATTAATAATTCCTGAATATACAATACTTTAGTGAGGTGGAGGCCAGAGAAAGATGACACTCAGCTGTTTTATTCAAAAATAGATTAATGCTGGGGATGAAAATCTGAGAAAATAATCTAGGCTCGAAGTTTCCTAGTGCCTTTGTAGCAATAGGAGCAGCCTCCCAGAGGAAGTGGTGGAAGTCCCGTTGTTTGAGACGCTTCAAATATATACCAGAACAAAGCACTAAAAAAAAGCATTGCAGGCCCATTGGGAACAGGCCTAGATGATCTAAAAAGATTTTCCTCTCTATCCATGATTCTGTACTCTACTGCTATACCCTACTTTTCTCTGTTTCATTCCTGAAGAAGTAAAAATGTTCCTGTTGTTTTAAGTGACTCTTTCAGATAAAACTGATTTTTAGTGTATTTGCAGTCCCTGGATTGTCATATGGAGTTTTTGTCCTTTAATTTTTCATGTTCACTTCATTTTCTTAGCAAGAGTTAGATACGGGATAAGTGACAGTATCATAGCTGGCTTTCCCGGCATGCATAGATAGCTGGGTATCACTGTGCCTCACTGGATTATAGTTAGCAGAGCTCCAATGTGCTTCAGCCTCAGCAGGAGTCTTTTAATGCTACAACAGGATTTTTCAGACCATTGGCCAAATATTCAGTGTCCATAAATATCCCATTCTATTGCTGAGGTATTTTGGTGTTCCTGGAAGAGAGCTCTTTTTACCAAGTTTACGCAGTGTGTTTGTCTGCCATCTTTTCATATATAAACAACAGTGTAATGATTTGGTACTTCATACAATGGTATGAAGGCTGGACTGATGCAGTGAGTCCAGCCTTCAGCAACTTGGGAGTGAGTCACATTGTAAACTGGTACTGATTGGTTGCCATCTGCTCTCTCTCTCTCTTTAAACCTTTAGGTAGCTCGGAAGGCCTCCATTTGGACAACAGATAGCTTGGAGCAGGGCTTGGCGGGGGGAAGGATTGTACAATGTACTCTGACACATTTGACCTCTACTCCACATATCTGTGGTGATCTGAACATGAGGTCTAGCAGTCTGCTTTCTATCACTCACTGCTTCTCAGGACATAGCCTTTTTTTCAAGTCAAAGATGTGTAAAGAAATATAGCAACCAGGTCAGCTGTACCCATTATTTGTATTAATGCATTGCTAGAAACTGTATTAAAAGGCAATATTAAGCCACACACTTGAAGAATGTGCTAATGTTTTTATTTCCATGCAATGTAAATAGTCAGTTTGCTAGGTAGTTGCTATGTATAGACATCCTTTCATGGCATGTTACCGCTAATGGCGTTCATAAAGAAGACAGGGTTTTCACTGTGCATGATACAAAGCATGTGAACAATCACACTGACTGGGACTGATTCTCTTGTCTAATCACTATTTGCTGTGATCTCTTGACTTTGAAAATTTTGTTTTCTGGCCTTTCCTCTGTTTTCTTCATAAGAGGAATTTTCTCTTTCCCATGACTGGCGTCCTCCCAATCCTCAGGCTGCTGGCCTAGGAGATGGCCAAAAAGGGGTACTGGGGTTGCAGGGGCAGCCCACAGGTAGGCAGAGGCAGTAGGCCAAAACCTTCCTTGCCTGTGATGACTGGCTTATACAGACTGCAGTTGGCCTCAGCAAAAGAGGGTTAGATGGTGACTGGCAGTAGCCCATAGGCTGAGGCAAGGTGGGGATAGTGGGTGGGGGTTCCCCGGGGAGGGGAGACTCAGCGAGACTGTGGGGTACTGCTGGGGTGCAACACCCCAGGGAAGAGAGCACAAGGATCTGGGAGGAACACACGGACAGCGGGACACCGGCCTGCAGAGGGCACTCCAAAGGCTGGAACGCTGAATTTGGACTAACTTTGGCGTTCTTCACCGAAGAGCATATCTGTAACCCTTTCACAGTCTCTGTCACTAGCTTATGATGGACCTTGCTCCTATGATACTAGATAAGAGTTGCAGCTGACATGGTGAAATAATAACTTTGTGTTACAACTGTAATTCTGATTTGGTTAAAGGAACAGAAAAGTCTGCAGAGCCAGTGCAGGTGGGGAAAAATAAATTTGCCTCTAGCTAATTTTCTCTCTCTTGCAAATTTCTTTTTTTTTAAAAAAGGTGGATAATTGACTAGCATCTTTTTTTAATTTAGAATAGTAAAGTGCCATAAAGCAATTGGCTGAAATAAAAGAACCAACACCAAAAAAAAAAAAAAAAAGTGTGAAGCAGTTCAGATTTTCTCAACAGACTTTTCATGGTTATGCTAAGGTAATGTGTTATGAATACTGTAATGAAGCAAAATCCAATGTATGCAGAATGTGCTGGAATCCAAGTCCCATTGACTTGGGCTTCTAAGTCCTTTAGGTGTATTTTGTAAACTTCCCCACGTGGCACTTTCTAAAGGGCTTATTATTATTTTACTTAAATATAGCACCTTTCCTCTGGAGGATCCTGAGGCACTTTATAAATGATATATATACAACACCACTGACCTGCAGGCACCTCTGCAGTGGAGGATAGCAACCACCTGGCAGACAGAATACTGCACAGCTTTGGATGTGGGGAGGAGAAAGAGAGGAAACTTAGGCCAAAGACATGAGGGCAGCCTTCTGTGAAATTTCGGAGAGTTTTTAATGTCAACACAGAGCAGACAAAACCTTGATTTTTAAGTTCTTGGAGTATGTGACTTTTGCCTCAGTGCTGCAACAGAATATTATTGCTCAATGTGCATTGCCAGTACAGACAGTGGCAGAATACTATTCCCAAACCATTACATTTCCAAAGAAGAAAATTAAGTCTAAGAATATATTTCTCTGTAAACAAAGTGTTCCTGCTAAGAGAGTCGTCTCTTTTTTTTGAAACATATTAAAATTCTAGAAACTCAGGTTTACACCTCAGATCCTAACATTTGTACACCAACATACAAATGTGTGCATGTGTGAAAGAGGCCCAAGTGTACGTGTTTTCATTCGACATTTTTATGGTCTATGTATTTCGAAGTATCACAGTAGATCTTTTTAGCCTTTGGGAGACAGGCCCCACATTAGATTTCATTAGAACAAGTACAGCACAGCTCATTGACTGTAACTTACAGGAAAAGACTCAGTGGGCAGAGGAAAAAGAGATTATATTAATATTTGATGCACCTTCATCTCTTCAAATTATATCATGCAACTTGATGACTGACCTCAGGGAAGGGGGTGGAGCAGGGATTTGCAGTTGGTTTATTGCTTGAGATCTAAGGATATGGGGAGAGGGAAAGCAAGAAAGGGAAACACATGCATAAAACAGACACAGAAGTACCTCTCACTGGTATCAGCTTTTAAACAGTCATGCTGTACAAGATGGAATTTGTTTTATATTTATAAACCTTTTTCAGTTTCCTGTGGTAAATAAGGTAAGTGGGTTGTAATCTTTTTAAACAGAACTCTGTAGTCCTTGAGTATTTTAACAATGTTTTAACTGGGAGCTGCAGTCATTAGCTCCTCCTGCTGAACTCCACTCATTGAATAAAGTTGCTTTTGCTGTTACATATGTGAAATGATGTGCTGGTAAGAGTTCAGTTGTGCCATCTGCTTATCTAATACGTTCTAAATTTAGCCTCTGAAATTCAGGTCCATGAAGACAGCTATCCCTTTCTCTTAAACAGCCTTTTAGCTATAAAAACAACATGGCTTCATTGTTTAGTGTGGCTAATGTGGTTATATCTATTTGAACTATTAGCTCTTGTTAACTGATTCAGACTGTGTCTTTGTGTCAGTGCTGACTGATTGCTTTCACAAGGTTAAACAGAGATGGTATGAATCTTTAATCAGGTCCTTTGGCCAGGGTTTAAGCAATAATGTATCTGTGCATGGTCCATATGAGTTTTAATCTTTTTCTTTTTATTGTAGCACAAGTTGAGTCCAGAGATCTGGGTGCTGTTCATAAACATTAAAAATAATTACATGGAAACAGCCCTTTCATATGGCTGTCCACTTTTAAATATATGTTGAACAATATAATAAATAATACTGGGCAAGATTGTCATTTTATAGTATCTCATTAGTGGGCCAGCATGTAATTGCCACAGGACCAGATCCAAGTAATAATCTACCTCCTGGTTTCCTCTCTCCCTCAAACAGAAGAGTAGCCTGGGCCACCTCTATGTCTGTGGCAGCCTTCATGTGCTGATGCATAGCATTCAAGCACTGGCTTGCATGGATGAATGTTCAAATGCACCTAAGGTTTTTAAGAGCACAAGGTCCACTGACTTTCCCTGCACATGAGTGAGAGGATAGAGCAATGCTGCAGTGCCTATACTCCTCTCCATGCTGCTACTCATGGGATGGGTAATTCATGTAGAGGAGTTATGGGTCACTTACACCTCCATACTCTTGTTCAAGAGTGAGCAGAATAGGCCATGATCTGCTCTAGCTTGATAGGTTTGCAATTCAAGCTTCTAAGTTGACTATGTTTTTGTACTATGCGCATTTTGCCTGTGAGTGAAACCATGCAACATTTCACTATGGCACTCCGCCTTTTCTTTTATTAGGAAAACAAAAGCAGAGAAGGCCATTGACATTTCCTAAATCAAATTAAAAGGACACACAGTCCTTCCCTGTGTGCTTGGGTTGTATGGGAAAAGATATAAGCAGTGCAGAGTTCAAATTCTTTGTGATTTTTATCTGTTCACTCTCTGTAGTTATTCTAACTCTTTGCATTGCTCATGCTTCTCTCATAATGGCAACATGTGAAAATTCACCTCATGGAACAGGAGAATTTGTCATTTGATTTTCACTTTATTTTAAGAAGTAGCATAAATCTGACTTGTGTTTTTTATCGTCTGAGAACAAAATAAAATTAAACTTGCAAAAAATTGTGGAAGGATAATTCATGTGTTTGGATTTGGTGACATCTGTTCAGATTAGTTAGCTCAGTGATAAATTCGTTAATCAGGCAGAGCTGCTTGGGAATTATGGTGGGAACTTGTACTTCTTTCTTTCTAAGACACCCCAGACATTTTTTTGTCCACAGTATGAGCTTTCTTAGCTTATCCAGAGAAAAGAACTCAAGGAAATAACATTGTAGCATAACAGTGCAACAACAACCAAAAATAAAGGTTGAAACTTGAAAGCACTCATAATTTTATTGCATCATAGAAGAAAGAAACGTGCCTTCCTGCAGAGGTTGTGGACTGATAGTTCTGAATCCCAGAAGCTGAAATTTCCCTTACCCACCAATATGGAGTAATGAGTTCTTGAGAGCAGAATAATATTAAGGCAAGAAATAAGCAGTATGACTGACCACAAAATCTGCAGGGGTTCAAATATCGTTATGATAGTGACTCATAAATACAAAGGTAAGCACTCTCTGTGTACCAGTCTAAGTGCCAGCATTTCTCTTTCCCTGACTTAGGAGCCAGACAAAGGCTAGGAAGAGAACTTTCCTTTTCCCGGTAACATCAGGCATAGAACTTGGAGCCACATAAATAACAGCCTTTTCCTTACGAGATATCAAGAAGAGAAAATAAAGCTCTGCATTTAAAAGGAGGCTAAAAAAGCCTCCTTAAAATTAGAGTTGAACCCTTCAGTGATATAAAATAAGTCTAATTATGAGTCCCAGATTAGAAGCTGTTTGTTGGTTGAATCTCTTCCATGATTTAGGAAATTTTAGAGACCCAGGCACTTCTGGGCACAAGCCAGATACTAAGATTACATTTGGTCCCTGCAATTCTTCAGGATCAAAGGAAGAGGTGGGGTGAGAAAGCACAGAACAGAAGAAATTATGGCCATTGAACTAAAAAAGCATATATGGTTTTTATGTTGTGGTTGTCCTTGGAAGCAAACAAACAGTAGATTCCATTTGTGTTAGTACATTGAACACCTGAAGATATAGGGGCTACTTGCCAGATCTGTTTTCTGATCTTTGGAAGTGATCCACTGAAAGGCTTTTGCTGAATTTCATACATATTTCCCATATCATATGCTGGGTTCCATCAGATTAGTGGGTATTAGCAGTTAGCAGATTTATTTTTCTTTGATTTTGCTTCTCTCTTGGATTGTACAGCTGCTTTCCACACAGTGGAGGTCTTCACTGAGGTTCCGGATGTATGGGAAGAATTTAGTTCCACAACTGCTGCTTTGGACTCATGTGTTTGCCCTCTGGTAAAGGACTCAAGCAATGTGAGTGGACCTGCCTTTTGATGCAATCTCAGAGGGAAGTTCTAAGTAATTGTTTTTCTGCCCAGTGGGTGTTCTCATTGTTCCTCCTGCTCAGTGTGTGTATGGAGACTTCAATGTGTATATGGAGGGTTAGTGAAGGGCCACGTCTTGAAGTGTTTCCAATATACTGTTGAGACACAGCTCTGTCCTTTTGTCCAATCCAAAGGATGCAATTGAGCATCTGTCACAGAGCCTAGTAGCAACTGGGGAATAGATGGTTTTGACTCTAAAACCCGTATGGTGTGAAACCTGTCTCCTGAAAGACATTTTCTTTTACCATGTGATATGGTCAAAGCTAAACTCATTGGAGGCACTAGAACTTGGAGGTCCCTTGATATACAAGAGAAGGAGCAGCTAGTAGGGCATTCCCCATGAAGACCTCTCAACACCTAGCACAATGGGACCCTGATCTTTAGCAGGGGTTCCTTGGTGCCACTGTTGTAGGAAAAAAGTGATGATAGTCGATCTATTTGGGCAGGTGTTGAGGGAAGGTTTAGATTTTGGAGGCTGAGGCTGAAATGTGGATATTTCCAAGGGTGAATGAAGGTTTTGTGCAAAGATGCCTCTGAGTTGTTACTACAGTATTTGTCTTGTACTGTATTTTTAATTATCTGTCTGGGCTATGTGGCCATTTTTATGTTTACATGTTGAAAATGAAATAAAAATAAACTTTGTCTGAAATATAAAGGGACTTAATCACACTTCTCTCTGAAAACTTTTTGCCTACTATGGTTATAATTAATACCTGAGATTACTGAAACTGATAATATTTTACACTCATTCACCCTTTTTCATTCAGTTTGCTTACCTTGTGGATTTGATATTTCTCTTTGTTTAGTTTCACTGTTTCCCTTGTATAGTCAGTGAGTACCTCAATTTCCCCTATTTGTGGGAGGTTCTTTCACACAGCAGTAAGTGAGGAAAATATTATTACTCTTTTTGATGCAAGCAGTTAGCAAATATTTGGGATATTGTAGGTTGCTTCTGTTAGGAGGAGAAATTGGTGATGGAGTCAGGTATATCTTTGATACAATCTATTTATTTACAGCAAATGTATATAAATCTTGTTTCCCAAAATACAGCAGGACTCAAACAGCAGAAGAAAGTGTCTTAGCTCATAATTCCAAGCCTCCTTTCAGCCATGACTCTACCCAAAAGCAATCTAGATAGCATGCTGTCTGTCTGTCTCTCTGTTGCTCACTCTCTTGTGTGTGTCAGCATTTTCTCCAGATCATACTAAATGCTTCTCTGGCTAGGTCTGAGTTTTCCTTGATGTTTTTCCTGTGTTGTATCTCCTACTTCTCTCTCAAACACAGTTGCAATCAAATCATTGCCTCACTTCTGCATTTATCATCAGACCCCCAAGAACTCCTTCAACTGCATGGTCCAGCTACTGTCCAGGTTTGAATATGATCTAGTCCTCGAGTGCTGGTTTTTCATTGTTACAGCTATCATGAAACAAAGGAACATTTTATTGTTCCCTTGCTTAGCCTAAATGGAAAGTTTCTGTCACATGCAACAGCTGCAACTAATTAGTGTGATTGTCCAACCCTAGCACAACTTTTTTAAAAAAAAATAGAAAAATATGATAGTGAAATAATATTGGTAAGGAGACTCAAGCAGCATACTTGAAATTCTTTTTGAGGAGACTGACTAGAAGTCAAGGTGATCATGCCTCTTTCAGTAATTCAGAAATCACATTTTCTAAAAGTCAGCAAGTCCCATACAAGCTGTGTCCTGCTCTTGGACCTACCCAGGTTCAGGAAGCTGCGCTATGTCCCTATTTTCTGCGATATCTTAGAAAGCAAACATACTAATTCTGCCAGACAGACAATATTTCAATCCTCTAGTTGGTCCAACTTTGTTTATGAACAATGTTTTATTTGTACAGTTCATTGCTCCATTTCAGTCTCTCTATTCCAAACGTTTTAGCTGGTCACACCTGTTACACAAGTACCCATTTAATCTAAAGTTTTGTAGACTTTTCCTCTTCTGTGAGCCTCATGAATTTCTACATAAAGTGTTTGTTTTACTGAGGAGAGTCTCTGCAAGGAATGTCAAGGGGTGTTGGGACTGAGTGGAAGGATGTGATATATGCTCTTTTCGGCTCTCTGCATCACATAGCTGAAGAGTTGCTGCTTTGTGATTTGTTTTTGGCTTTGGGCCTGAGTATTCTTTTAAAAGAATTGTCATGTATTCCCTCCTCAGCCCAGTTAGCTCAAGACTGCTTGCTATTCATAGTTACAAGTGGGCACAATGTTTGTTCTAGTGCTTTAGCACAGAGGGCCAGCAGTCATCACATCAGTTCTTTCACTGTAGCTCTGCCCTCCCTTTCTTCAGTACAAAATATGTTATCTTTTTCTTTCAGATTTTAGCTTCACTGCTGTCTAAATTGTTTGGTATAATAGTTAATAATCTCATAAATAAAATTCAGCCAGGCTATAGTGGAGCCCACCACTGCACTCTGCTCCTATCTGTCTGTACAGCTGGAACTTCTGAGACATGTTTCAGGACGTCCACTGGCATCAGATCACACATCAACAGGAAACTTCCATGTGAGGAGAAACTGGGAGAGACACTTCCTGGTCAGAGAGCTGCAGAGCTTTTTTGCAGAGTACCTGAGGAGCCAGAATTTTTGCTGAATACAAAAGTAATTTTTTCTTTTGATTTTTATCTTTGAATACTTGACTACATGGATAACTTAATACTCATAGTTCTCTAATGCTGAGACTATCAAATTTTGAGCCTGGATTTGCTTCTCTATTGATCTAAACTGTTGCACAGTTTTAAAGAAATAAAGCAAGCAGATGCTTATAAGCCTGTTAAGTCTGAGTCTTCTCCAATATGCTTGTGTCATCTGAGCGACCTGTGTATGCTTCAGTGTCACTTTCTCAGCTGTTCTGTCACAGGGAATCAAATAGCAGCTGTCTAATACCACAGTCTACTTGCAGCGTGCTCTGAGTTTCTTGCAGTAGAATTAATGTACTAACCCTGTGCCACAATTTAAAACTGTCTGTTACTTCCCTGCACTGAATAACAGCTAATGTACAGTGCAGCATTTTAATGAGTTGGGAGGCATGCCTTTTACCAGCATATTGCTAAAGATGGATTACATAAGCTTAAACAGAATAGAGGAACAATTTGCCAAGAAGTGGAGTACTGAATAAAAAATTCCAACAATACTAAGTGATAAAATGTCTATCAAAAGCCTGCACAGAATATTTGGATTCCTTTCTTAGTTAATAGGATCACTTTACATTTTAATCTTTTTGGTAAGAAATCCATTGTCTGGTTCCATTCACAGGGTTTATATGTTTATATATATATATAAATATATTTATATTAATATATGTCCTATTGTTTATATATATATATATAATATATAATAAGTGCTTCATAATGTACAGTTGGAGAAAAAATATATTAAATTGATGCAGCTCATTAATAACTAATAAATGGGGAGAATAACAAGTTGTACAAGTTAATCAGTTATTCACATGTTTTAAAGCCTTATAATATTTGTATCTATCTATACAGCATTAGTTTTGAAATTGATTCCAGCTATTTTGATTTGTCTTTTTTCCATTTGCTTATCCAGAGTCAGATGATGTTCCCAGAGGCAGCCCTTTACACTTCAGTTAATGACAAAAAAGAACAGGCAGCTTAATGCTACCAAACTAGGGGTGTGTCAAATCTCTCTCTCTCTCCCCCTCAAGAATGATAAACTCAATGGGGTTGTCTATTTTTAACCTCCTGTTCTTTCTTTTTGGCAGAGTAATCAGTGTTAGCTGAGCCCTTTTGCTGAATGAATCCAAGTAACCCTGTTTGTTGCCTTCTGAAATGACCAGAGCACACAAGTATATTGCGGCTGTGATAATGTATGAAGTCCAGTTCTGAAACACCATGTCAAATGAAGGCAGCTCTGGTGAGCACCTTTCTACAACAACAGTCAGTTCAGTTGCTGTTCAGGCTGGAGATTCCAGGATTGTTATCGCTATATTTAAGGTAAGACAACATTTGCTAACAGTTATATTCTTAGCTCTGTGGCTTTGGTCTGCATAGTATTTAGTAACATTCTATTCCAAATTCTAGTCATATTAGTATCTATTCAGCGTTTAATGTCGACCAGGCAAGTACGTTTATTTTATTGCTAAAGTTAGAATGTAGAAAACCTCCTAAGAAGTTCATGTTACTTACAGTATATCACTTTTTTTTTAACATGAACCAAAACTATTCAGCTAAACTATGTGAGTTTTTGGGGGCCAAAAATATGTCTGATTCTAAAATGCAGCAGTATAAATTTAGGACTCTGTAAAAATGTTGATCATAAATGATACATATGAACATCATCTCTTTGGGGAGTTTAATCTTTTTTTTAATACATGTATTTATCAACTGTGCTCACTGTACAATTTTCATTCGTCACAAAGAACCATTTCAGTTAACCATGTCTTGTTCAGAGTGTTAGTTGAAAAAAATACCAATTAAAATTGTAGTCATCCTTTAAAAACCAAAAGTTACTTGTCTTTGTCATATATTTTTAGTAGTAGCTTTTGTGTATGTCCTGGGGTTTATAAAGACCTGAAGGACCATTACAGAAACTAGTTCCAGCTCACACAATCTGCATGCAGTTAGGGATGTTAAAAAAGCTGGGGTTTTCAAAGCTGCCTGAGGGAGTTAGACACCAGCCACCAATTGGAATGCAATGGAAGTTGGGCACCTCACTCCCTTAGATACCTGTAAAGACAGTGACTATGTGTGTACTGACACCAGTGAGGGGCAGATTTTGCAGTTAGAACTGCACAGGGCTTTTTCCTCCCAGGACAAAATGTTCCCTCCTCCTTAGCAGATGTAGAAAGACCCATCTGTGGCAGAAGTGCTGCAAGGAAGGGCAGGCCTTTGGAGAGGCCACATATTGTCCCCCTGTGCACCATTCATGAGTGGCTCTGCAGTTTAATGGGGATGTGGAAGTGCTGGGGGAAACAAGCTAGTGGGTTTGCTACCATGCTAATCCACCTGGCATTTCTCCCAGCAGAGAGATGGAGGCACAGGTGCCTTGGAGTCTACTCCAACCCTTAGGCTGAAGTAGCTATTATGCAGTGGGAGCCCAGACTGTTGTGCAAGATTCCTGGCTCCTCGTTGTGGAGGCTCAGTCCAACACACAGCCTGGCTCATGATCTATCTGTTGCAGACATGATTGTGGGTTAAGAGCTTAGTAACATTACATATTTATATCAGATGAGTTAAACAAATCTTGAACAAATGAATGGTGCTAGTATCTTCATATAGGGTTGGAAAGTTCTCAGTTCAGTAAGAAGGATTTGCAGGATTGGGACCATCACTTTCTAATGTTTGTGTTCCTTTCGTCATTTTCTCCTACAGCTACATAAAGGCCTTTTGGTTGTTCCTTTAAGAAAAACCCAACTTGTTAGAAAAAAGGCTGTGATGGATCACCTGGCACTAGAAGAACTCTGGGTGCTGAGGACAGCTGGGTTATGTAAAAATGACAGCCCTCATGTCTGCCTTAATTTGTTTCTGCTGTGAGAGGGTTAGGAAATCAGTTCACCATGCCCCTTAGCAGAGAGAGATCTATGCAAACTGCAGCTAAAAATATGTTATCAATTCCCAGGACAGAGAAGGGAAAAATGTTATTTTTAGTCCCTGGTATGATTTTCTTTCCTTTTTAAATGCCATCTCGACAACTGCATAGGCAGAGATTGGATGAAGCAAGAATCTGGGGCCTGGGTATGTTGCCTCAAATGACACTTGATTTACCATTTTATTTTAGGGCATCCCATTATTAAAGTTTGTATTTGCTGGATTTTGTATACTTTAGGGCCTGATTGTGCAATTTGATACATGTAACTGTAAATCACTAGCCGGGAAGATTTGATTGAATCATGGATTTCTACATAAAAGTGCATTCTTGTTGGTTGTTATAACCTTCATACATATTCTTCACAACTCAGAGATAGATGTAGGTTTCATTTTTAGAAGGTACACACTATACATTTTTAAAGTGACTTATTTTGAAAACTTTTCAGATTAGTTTTACAGCTATAAAAGAAAATAAATGGTTGGTTATTTCATTTACCAAAGGTAATTGAAGCAGATATTTATGAAGCCATTGGGAGGTGAACTATCTCCAATTCAACATGTTAATCATTAATATTTGGAGGATTTTCTTGCCATGCTGTATTAGGAGGAGAACATCACCAGACAAACATGTAATTTGTTTTATTTAACTATTTCTCACCTCTCTATATTTATTTATTTAAAAACATTTTTGCTGTTAACAAGCATATTATTTCTGGAGACACAAATCCATGATTTGAGAACTGCAAAACTAAGCATCTCTGACGATATCTTCTAGACTGAGCACTGAGTTCCCATTGGGTAGACAGAAAGATTAACCTAAATAATCTGTACAGAAGCCCTTGGAATCCACAAAATTGGGTGCCTAATCCATGAACTATTGGAACTCATTTACAAAACTTTTCTTACACATTACATGAATATATTGTCTCATACTATAGAATTAGAACTGATCACCCCTATCCCATGATGAGATATATTTGAGTTATAATGTATCTTAATTAAAACTATCTTTAGATTGGTTTTTCCTCAAAAAGCATTTTATCAAAAAATCTGATTTAAATAAAAACAGATTTTTTTAAAATCATTAATTTTTATCCACCCTGTGTAAGTGGGTCTCTGAGCCCATTGGACACATGGGTCTGCCTGCAAAGATCCATTTGGACCTTAACAAGTATGTGTTTGGGAAGGGACATAAGGAGCTCTTGTGTTTTCTGAATGACACACACTGGGTGTTTCCTTGTGTTTGCATTATAGTGTGGGAAATGGGTGCAACTTCAGCTGACAGAGTCAATTCCAAATGTATTAGAAATTGGCAGCAATCAAGATGAGACCAAAAAACTACTACAAGATCATGAACTCCTCCTGGCTAAACTTAAGGTAAGATGTGTGGTATGGACGCATGCAGATTTTCCTGGTATCCTTACAGCTCTGATATAGACAATCAGCCTCTAGGTTCACAGGCCTTTTGTTGTGATCTGTTTGCCACCAAAAGTCTTCCCCACACCCAATGGTTCTGCAATAGAAAACTAAGTTCACTAATAATTGTTTTTCTGGCAGAACCAGTAAAAATATCATATTTTCCAATTTTATGCATTACTGTCAAATAAAATAAAAACTAGCAGTACCTGCCAGAGGCAGAGGAATTTCAAGGTTTTCATTTGTTTTGCTGGACTGTGAGACATTAGATTGGTTCATAACTATGGTAACGACTACAGAAACAATCAAGTGTTTTGTAAATGTGAATTAACATTCCAGTCACTTTGTTACTGTTATGATTGATGTATGTTAAGGTAAGAATAAGGTGATAACATTAAGCAAGCAATTGGCTTGAGGTGGGAATATAATAGCTAAATCATAGAGCTGCAACAAGTGTTAGGAAATAAAGGTCATTCTTAGGAGTAGAATATTATTCAAGGACATTTCAGAGACAAGAAGATAATACAGTAAAATACTGTCACTTTAAATTATTCCTCTTTTGCTGACATGAGACAGCCTAAAATAAACTGATGAGCATTCACTTTCCTGATCTGAAGGGATGGATGCATCTTGCATATAGGCTCAAGTAAATTAATTTCTCTAGATTCTTATGGGTGCCCAAGACCGTTGTTATGTTATACTTGATTCCATTCAAGTTTCTTGATGATATTGTGTTATTAAGTATTTATGAATTATTAAGTTCAGATTTTGTTCATATTTTAAGACAGAGCAAATATGAACTGGAAAAGAGGTTTCCTCCTTTTAATATTAGTTTTCAGTTGCTACACTGCTCATGTTAAGGTATGTCTCAACCATATGTGAGGTAATAAAATAAGGTATATGCAGAGTTGTAATCTAATATGGTGTATGCATATGGAATTTGGATAGCACAAATGATAACATTTAAAGAAAAACACATCAAGGGATTAATTCTTCTTTTCTTGACAGTCCAAATGTCATATCACCATTGACTTCAACGGGAGTTTTGGGTAAGCAGGAAAATGTAGTTTAGTCCAGTTATCGAACCCAAATATTTAGAAGTAATTAGGATCTATTATACTGGCATGATAAACTGAATTTCACCCTCTAATAATAAGAAATAATATTAAATTGGAGAAGCAGAAAACATCATAATCCAAAACACTAGCAAGTGAAAATAAAGTTGAAGATTTTAAACCCCACCTGCCAACACAAACTGACCTGATATTACACATATCATATATAAAATATTTTCATTGTTCATTAAATATCCATCCACAAGAGATCTGTGGATATCATCTGATATTTACAGTGATCAGTGTAAACAATAAAAATGGCCTCTTACAGGCAGCAGCATGCCAGCTCTTTACTAAACAAAATCAAGTGCAAAACATACACACACACACACACTCACTCACTCACTCACACTCACTCTATCTCTCTCATGTATATATCCTGGAGCATCTTTGCAGACAAGGTCAGCATATATTGCTGTCCATGGCTTGTTCCTCCATTAATCCCAGCATGGTCAGTCCCTGTGTACAGTAACAATGACTTTTTAAAAAATTCCCTTGATTCAGTCTCTGGATATTCCAACCCAAAACTGATTTTTTAAAAATTTTATGGGTTTTAGACTATACAATCTCCACAGATACCTCCATTTTTATTGGACATGATATAAGCAAAATCGAATAATCCAAGAGCATCAGGTATTCAGAGATGTTAGCCAAGGTATTTGTCTAGTATTAACTAACTTTTCATCCCTCCTACTCTGGGTATATTTTTGTTCCTAGACCCTTTGATTTGTTCTTCACCTGGCTTCACTCAGCTTGCTTAATGCTCATAATAAATAGTCAAATAATAGAGAAAATGAATCAGTACTATTTTTACATTGTAAACACAGCGAGATTACTCATCTCCTATTTGTGGGAAAATGTTTGTGGATCCCAAAAGTTCACAAATGCCTATACACCTGAAAATTCATACTGTAAGTGGGCAATTTTTGTTTTGTTTGTCATTCAATATGCATTATAGTCTCCTGTTTAAAAAGTCCGTCATCCAGTTAAGAAGCAGAAACAGTATCATATGACTTAAGTGACCAATCATGTATCATTAATAATGAATAGTGAGCAGTCGGGTGAACCACACATGCTGACTCTTTTTGCATAAACTCTTGATGAATATTTTGAGTAATAAGTATTGTTGCAGAAATCCACATTGAATAGTAAACAATCATAGGAAAAGGGTAAACTCAGAATAGATATTATTGCCCATGAATAATTTATCCAGCTCTAATACATGACCACAAATGTCATAATTCTGAATGACTCTTCATTCCTTAACAGATGTGAAACTTTCTGCCTGTAGTGAGCTGATAACACTTATCGTAGGTAGATATTTATTTACAAAAATTACCAAACGCTGTCATCAAAGGTTGTATAAGACAATGACTCTCAACCTTTGAAGTACTGATTACAATAATCTTTGGCACTTATTATTTGTTCATGAATTATATTTTTACTCTGTGAAGACGGATAAAGTCAAAGAGCCAGTAATGTTCCACAGAATTTAACATTCAATTCCAAAAATATAACTTATTTACATGAAGATAAAAGAAGGAAAATTAGAAATGTGGGACTGTAAGGACAGAAGACCAAAGAAAATCACATAATTACAATTGTTAGACTGTATTTGTCTATGTAAACTCTTGTATACCCATCTTAGTTCCTTGTTCTTTTTTCTCTCAGTAATCACAGGTAACACCATCAGTTTTGGTAAGGGAGAGTTAAGCAAACGCATTAATGCTATAATATATCCCTGCTCAGTTTTTTTTCTTGCAATATAGTGTTTTAGCTGTTCTCTCATTAACTATAAAACTGACAAACTCACTGGTTGTCTGCTTCCTACTGACTCCAATTTGTTGATATAAAGAAAGTTCACAATGGCCCATACTCTCGTATGTTTTGGAAGTTTGGTGGATCTTGCAGTCTGGAATGCACTATAAATACACCGAAGAAGATAATGGCAAAGCTAAGGCCTGAGGTGCCCTACAGTTCAAACCATTTGAGCCCAAACCTTGTTTAAATCATGGCAGCATTCTGCCATTGTATCTCAGATTTTTATTTTTTAAAGCTTAATTTTATTTTGTACATAACAGTAAAAATAACAAGGAAAATAATCTAATAAAAGTACATTTATAGTAAAACAATAATATTCCTAAAATCAATGAAAACACAGGCACTTTGAAGGATACATAGCAAAAGTTCTCATAATTCAAAACACTCCATTTTATCATATATTATGTTGAGGTTATGTGCGGTTATAGCGGGTTCTACAGATGAACTGTGGTTCAAACTGTCAACTTGTAGAAGTTTTTGAAAGTTAGAGAGTACCAAAAGGAAAAATGAAAAATTGAGGAAATAAACAATATTTTATTGCACATGGTGGCAACAAGAAACAAGATAAAAAGGGGGAAATGAATAGTCAAAATTTTGACTTTTTTTAAAAACATTTTATGAAAAAAAATGCTTTCATATTCCATGAAATGAAAACAACTCTGACATTTTGAATTTTTTGTGAATTTTCCTCCTCTTTTTGAGCAAATCTACTTACTATTTTATATAACACTATGAGATTGCTTTGAACTGTCTTTGCACTACATTCTTAAAGAATGTTTGTTTCACTGGATTTAAAGTTCGAATAGGTCTTTGTTCATGTTAATTATAATGTGGTTTAATTTGCCATTTTCTCTGTTATTACTGCTGTTCTATTAAATTAAATATTTTAAAACTTTACAATAAAAATCACACTTCTACACACTAAGCCAAATGCCCTGATCCTACAAACACTTAAGCATATGCTTCATGAGTGGTTCCATTGAAATGAAAGTTAAGTGCATGTGCAACTGAGTGCAATATGGGGCCCAATGCCCCTATCTGGCAAAGATTTAAGCACCTGCTTAAAGTTAAGCACATGTGCCATCACACCTGCTTAAGTCTTTGCAGGATTGGGATCTGGCAATCTGTGCAGTATTTGCAGATAGATTTTTGAATATGTATGTGATCACAATTGCAAATAGTTGGTGTTTTTATATCTAATTGAGCTGAAATATCAGCCTGAACTTTGAACATCAGGCTGTTTGATTTTTAGTCTCTTTCTTCTCCCTGTGGCTTGTGCATTGTTAGTCTTAACAAAGATACTGCAAGCCATATTCTTCCCTCAGCTACATGCGTGGTAGGGTTTCATAGGTGTAACTGAGGACAGAATTTGGCATTGCCACTGAAACGCGTTTACAATACTTTTGACAACGCATGAACTGTTATATAATCCAGTTTGCACTTCCAGACAGCTACTGGCTCTGCAGTGCTAATAAGAGTTAAAAAAAATAACGACAGCCTATTTGTCACAAATGTAAACAGATAAGACTCAAGACACTGAGGAAGCAGATGTCTTGAGCATGAAGGTTTGGATTTTTTTTATAGCCACTTTTCTAACTTTAACCTGCAGTCATTTTTCTAATTATATTACATACAATTATATTACATACAATTATATTACATTATATTTACATACAGTAAAAATAATCATTTGTATATTTTAAAATGTATTAGACAAAAATTATCCAAATATATTTTATTTGATAGACCACATTTGGCCATAGTCACTGCTGGTATAAATTGGCACAGCTCCACTGAAGCTGAGAATGTGGCCCTGTGTTATGTTACACTGAAAAACGTGAATACAGTCATTTTAGAAAGACCCCCACTTTAAACATGAATGGATTATGAAGATGAACATTTTGTTAACCAGGCTGAAAGACTAAACAGGAAATGATCAACATTGGACTAAACAGAAAATATGAACGTGCATACAATATTAAATCATCTAGTTAAACTTCCTTCTAATATTACTGTACATTTCATATCTGTAACATAGTTGTTTATAGATGAAATATTTATTCCATGGATTTTGTATTTCTAGCATGGTCACAGATTCTAATAATAACATGAAAAGATGAATGCAATTTGTGAGGAAACAATGATTTAAGAGATTAGGATATAGTGCAGTTACTTAATTTTGTTTTATAATAGTTAATTGATCATTAAAGCTTGTATATATACGAGGACATGGATCTGTTTTGCATTCAGTAGGACATATATTCAGTGTCTGGAAATGCGAAACCATTGCAAATATTTTATTGGTAGATTCATTTTAAAAAATTTGTCCCTGATCCTGCAAACACTTATGCACATACTTGACCCCAAGCACATGAATAGTCCCATTAACTTTGACAGAACCTCTCTTCTGAGCAGAGTTAAACACATGCATAAGTGTTTTCCAGATCGGGGCCTTAACTCTCTTTTTCTGGGATATAACTTGTCAATAGTCAAGAATTACACACCTGCTCCTGATTCATTAAACTAGCCACAAACAGCAATGGCCAGAAAGTCTTGCTGAAAACTCCACCCTTCTTTCTGTGACGTCAAAGGGCTCTCCTCCTCATAATTTGTTACACCTCAGCTTTGGGCCAACATGCTTCAGCAAAGGTGTTTTGTTTTGTTTTTTTGTTTTTTTATGGGATGATTTTTTTTCCAAGCTTTCCTCACACTCTAGTTTCTAAAATGGGGAAAAAATGTTCAGCCAAGGCTTCCAAGGGACAAAATTGCACTTATTGCAATGCAGATCTGTCATCCTCCCTCTACCACAGGTTCCTAATTCAATTACTTAATCAGAAATCCTGTCTGGAGAAAAGATTGCCTTTGATCTTATATTTCACAACACTAGTGCTTTGGTTTAGAGTGTGTTGCCAATCTTTGGATTATAACAGTGTTACAGCTCCCAGTAAAACAAATACTGGCATTCTTGATTTGTCTCCAAAACTCTGTTCTTTGTCATGCTAAAGGACACAGTGAGCTAGAGCAGAGACTGAAAAATATAAATAAATCCATTCTGCAAATTTTACTTTCATGAAAACAAAAGCACCTTTAATAATTTGGCCCACGTAGCTGTAGATTGCTCCTAATTACTGTATTTACTCCAATTCACAGAGCATAAAGTGCAAAGTAGTCATTTATATGCAAATATCCAAGAGGAGCAAATTAAAAAAAATATTTCTCAAAAAGTAAAATGTTCATCTTTTGCATCTGAAATTTTTTAAAATAAGCCCTTTATTTGTTTCATACACAAATAAATATTTTCATATAATGTTTATTTTTCAATAAATTAGATATGGGACAAATTATCTGTTAATCTCTGTTTTCTGAGTTATTTACATTTAATTACAGAAATACTGAGCAATGCCATTAAAAGTAAAGATCAGTTGCATTTTCCATTATAAAATTGTTTTCTCAGGAGTTTGAAAGTGCATTTGTAGTCAGAAAAGCGAATATAAAAGTGACATTGTGAGGTTCTATATTCTCTTTCAGTGGTTTCCTCAGATAATAGTAGCTCAGTTCACCAATCAGCCCTCACACTTGCATACCCCAAATTCCCACTGAAATAATATTTGATCCCCAAAATAATGAAGGTATTACTATATCTGGGGCTTCAAGATAACAGCTTTACTAGTACTTTACAATTTCAAAACTGACATGTAAACATTGATTAATCTTAAAAGTACCCCAGTGAAGAGTGTAGATAACTACTCAGAAATGTTGGGCCACAGGTCTCCAATGTAGGCTTCTAAGACACTAAACCAGGTGAAATCTTAGACTGTTGAGGTATTATGTGAAATATGAAACTGTTGAATTATTTGCAAGTTGTTTTTTAAGAAAGCAATACACGATGTATTCATGGTTCATTTGCCTCTGAAGAATCTGGGGGAACTGAAGTGAGGAAAGAGAACCATAATATTTCTGTAATTACTCAGTTGCATTTGAAGAATCTAAGCACTTGATACAATTGTCCAGTACATTGCTGAGGACATATGGGACGGGGGGAGGAACCCAAGGTGCAAGGGATGTGGTTTAGTTAGGCCTCAGCTTTATTATTTAACTCATCTTTCAACTGTCTGTCAATAACTCATACAGTACAGGTCAAGATTCCTTCCTTAATTGCTTCTACCTGGTGAAGGGCTCATCCCCAGCACTACACAGTTCATGTTAGCTTGTTGGTGGGACCCCTCTGCCCTTTCCTAATATGAAATCCTCATTTTACCAGACAGTCACGTGCCCAAGCCCATTCTCCACCTTCTTCAGGGAATGCCTTTCTCTAAGTCCACTTCCAATTCTGGTTTATCACAGAACTAGACTCCACTATGGACCAAGCACCTGTGCTGGCTATGTGGCACAAGGAGATACCAGCAATAAGCTTCACTGACTCCCACTGGGGGAAAACACCTACACTCTTGGTTTGCTTCTCTGCCTGCCTCTGTTGTGATCCTGGGGTGATTCCAGTCTGTCTTCACTGGGACCTTGCTGGTCACTCTGAGGCTCCTGTGGACTCTTAGGCCCACAGGGTGGTGTGGGGCGGTTGTCCCTGGCCATGTGTAACCATGGCAGGCCCCTTTGGTGTCTCCTTATAGCTGCTCAACAGGCAAGAGAGGTGACTCAGGCCAGAGGGACAGGGTTTATATGCCCTGCCCCAGGTGTGCAGGGACCAAAGGCTCACTTGAGGTGGGAATTTGGGCTGGGAGAAGGTATCATCTAAGCTGGTGGCAGGCCAGTGGGGCTCAAGTGAGCCTCTGGAGTCACTATCTTTTTTTCCTGCCAGTCCAGACAAAGCCCACCTGCCTCAAGGAAATCATTTTGCTGATCTCCTGATCTGTCGACCTAATGGGTTAACTACAGTTTTTTCCAGTGAATAGAGCTTCCAGTGGAAGGAATTTTGGGCTATACTTTCAAGTACATGTTAGATTGTAGGCACACTTTTGGGCATATGTGCCATATGCAAACTCTGATTGGCATATATGGGTTTCCATGTACTAGAGTGTGAGCATAACAAAAGAGTTTGCATATGTGCAAGCAGGGTAAAAGCCCTTTGGCACAAACACTTAGGAACATTTAGGTGTATGTGTAGTGGGGTGTGGGTGTGTACCA